>LR890034.1:0-241378 GCA_900464855.2 Musa schizocarpa
CGGCCTTACCTTCCTTTATCTCTTTCTGGAGCAACTGAGGTGAGTTGACTTATTTATTCTTCTTGCGTATTCTGTTAACAGGTTTAATACAATAATTAATTAACTTATATTAGCTATTAGCATGTGTTTTATTGTTTTCATATGATATATACATGTGTTTTATTGTTTTTAGTGCGAGGAACCAGCAATCGATTCTTCAAGATTAATAGCATGCGAAGGCTGCAGAGCTTTACTCTTCCTTAAGAGTC
The DNA here is from genome assembly GCA_900464855.2 of Musa schizocarpa. Taxonomy (NCBI): domain Eukaryota; kingdom Viridiplantae; phylum Streptophyta; class Magnoliopsida; order Zingiberales; family Musaceae; genus Musa; species Musa schizocarpa. The sequence continues at coordinate 249 of LR890034.1, forward strand.
TGAAGTGGGCTGGTGTTTACTCAATGTTATAAGCGGAAATCAAGTGTAGAGTATGGTTGTTTTACACAGAATCCCGCAGTGCCAGTTAGGTCTTAGAGATCAGAAGCTCCATCCATAAGTTTAGTAAGCCCGAAGTCTGTTACCAGAAGCCCAGAATGAAGGAAGCCCAGAAGAAGGAAGCCCCCCTAGTTATGAGTAAGCCCACTACTAGTTATGAAGGAGTTACTAGTTATGAACTCAGTTGGCAAGTAGTTCATTAAAGTCGGAATGAAACTCACAAGTAGAAGCCGGACTAACGCGCAACATTATAGGGCTAGTATAGTTCCTATTCGAGCAGTTACAAGATCGGATAAGTAGTGGAGCAATAGCAGTAGCAAAAGCAAGAATCGGAAATCACCAAATATAGTATATGTTAGTACGTTGCCATGAACAAGTCCTGTATTCATCTGTCCGGGCCGGGGTAGCCAATGCCCCTTGGGTAGCAAGTAGTGGTCAATTTTTTTTAGAAGAGATGACTGACTCTAAGGTCTATAGGTAACCAACCCTAGGCATTATATCAATAGGTAACTCTAAGACTAGGATTCCACTGGGGATGAAACTATAACAATTATAAAAGATAGAATGAATTCATATTGATTTCTTATACATAGCAGTCCGGGTAGGGGAACTAAGGTATTCTTGCCAGCCAACACTCTCACCTCCCTCTCGCACAGGAATGGAATTGAAAACGGAACTAATGCACCCGACCCGCACTGGATTGATTGCCCCGACCGCAACTAGAAAATGAGAATGAGATTGCCTAGGAACAGTGACACCCCCGGCTGTAGTATCCGTAGTAGTATCACCTCTCTATCTGACAGTAGCCTGGACTCTCCTTCTGCCCTATTCTTAAGTACAATGTAGACGCACTCACTGAGTTCAAAAAGCAAGTCCGTTATACGACTAGAGAATAAACTAAGAGAAAAAGCCAATTCCTCGCCTCGCACCCCAAGCAAGAGACTATCAGTGAAGACCAGTGCCAACACCTTTACTTGAGAACAGAGCATTTCCTAGCACAGCATTAGATTCTGCAACTTACTGCCTATCTTGCCTCTGCCCTTATAATTAATGGTAGACCTAACTTGCCCCTGCTTGCTCCTCTCTGGCTCTAGTACTGTTTCTTTCCCTTATATACAAAGTGAACAGATAAGTACTTTAGCTCGACCATTATACTAAACTTGTCTGGTTGCTTGCCCCCCGCTAAGGTATCGATTCCCCACATATAGTAGTTGCTTGTTGAATGAAACCACTGGCACAGCAGTCCTGTTGCTTGTCCACGAACACTTGACTCTGCCCTGCCCTCTCTTGCTCTGTCAGCAAATACTGATGAAACACAGAATTCCACTAGCTTTTTGCAGCTGGCAACTACCTCTTACCTAAGTAAACAATAGCTCCTGGCAACTGGCTAATCTAACTCTCCTCTGGCTACTAATATAGTTATTGCTCTGGACTACTTTTCCTCTTTATTAACTCTTGAACTCCCTAGTGATGAACTCCTTCCCGAAACAGAACAAGTAATTCACTTTATTTTGCCCGACCTCGACTCTCAAGTCACTTCTGAAGTCAACAAATCATTCATTTGATCTATCTCTTTTGCCTATGATACTGATCTCAGGTAAAGCTAACTACTCTGTTTTACTATAATAAACTAATAATGGGTGGAAGTTAGGCCGGGCCCGGTCTCCTTTCTTTCGCCAACAAGAATATCTCTTTCCGATCTAAACTCTCCACCTCTGTAAAACAAAAGTAATGGCTCTGGACTACGCTCGTTCTTGGCTCTTAGCTTGAGTGAACCCCTTGCCCACCTCTCCTCTTGCTCTCTTTCAGCTAAGCACTCCTGAAATTAAGTATGTAGTTGGATACCTTCCCGCTCCTGCTCTTGTTGAATCCCAGTAGTAGTAGTCCAGGTAGTCCTGGTAGTCCAGTGAGAGTTATTGTAAGAATCCTTGTTTCATATCCCCAGTGGAAAGGTTAAGTTAAGTTCCAGTCCAATTAAGGCTAAAAGTAAACCAGGTCCAATTAAGGCGAAAGTAAACCAGAGAGGGGAGGTTCAGAGGTGCTTTGTATTGTCATATCAAGAAGATCATCTAGCTCTTTTCGAAAGCCGAGAAGAAGAAAGACTCATGAAGAATTCCGCAAGTAGGAATGAAGTTAGCAGAGAGGAGCACTGGGGGCAGTACTTCTCCGTGTTGGTAGAGTCCGTGTTGGTAGAGTGGAAAGAGCAAGAGAGGAGCCAGCTGCTTGTTGAAAGAAGTCAAGTATTAGTTTCCATAGGTAGATGAGCAATAACTGTATTAGTAGAATGTATTAGTAGAAAGACAGATGAAACACAGAATGAAACTAGAAACTCTAAACTAATGAGTATGACTTACCGCAACTCAGCTATTTACTTAATAACTAACTACTCACGGGTGCGATAAAGCCTTCCCGGGCAGTCAAAAGTCAGTAGCTGCTGTTGTGCTTGACAGAGTAAAAAGAAAACTGTGGATGTAGGGTCCCGCTCGCCACTCCTTATAGTTTCATTCACTCCTTATCCTTATAGTTGCATTGAATTTAAGAGGACAGGTAGGCAAGGGAAGTGGTAACAAAGACAGGACTTGTTTATTACGCTGAGGCAGTAAGTGATAGAGTTGACCAGACAGTAAGAAGTAATAGAGTTACAGAACCCAGAAGTCAGGTAGATAGAGGTTCTTGACCAAAGTCCACTCTTGAAGAAGAGGTTAAGATATGATAGTTTAGGCCATAAAGATGTTAGGAAGAATTGAACTCAGTAGGACTCAGAATTGACTTAAGTAGTAACAGACTTCACCGACGCAGGGGGGGCGAGTTAAAACGAGCAGCCCTCTACCAAGGGAAGACTGAAACCCGAGAAAAAAAACAAAGACTGATACTAGTGCTAGACAGAATGAAACCCTTTGTTAGTAGACCAAGATAAAGCCTGAAACCACAGCTATTGACCTAAGTAGTTACAGAACCAAACCGGTACCAACAAGAAGCAAAGTGCACCCCGAGCAACTCCAAATTGACACTACCAACAAGGAATAAGTCATTTCAAAATTCCACTACTACAGGGCTTGTTTCAATAATCATAGTTGGAGGGAATAAGAAGAGAAATAGGCCCATAAGTGTAAGTATGCATTCTTGCCAGAGTGTAGATGAGAAAGAAGTGAGGCAGAAGCACTAAACTAACAGAGTGAAAAGAGGAAGTAGAGAGGTTGGGTGCTTGTACTGCTCTGGTTCTTGTTGAAGGGATTATAATAAGGGGTGGAATAAGTTATCCTATATGAAGTTCTCCTATGTCGGTCAAGTAGCCAGCAGCAAGTAATAAGTCTACAAGATCTGAGTAAGGATCCAATGCAGCAAGTAGGAATGGAACTAAGTAGTTAAAGTTAGAATTGTGAACCAAGGAGTTGGCAAGTAGTCAAGTTAGAATCAAAGTAGTGACTTGGCTTGCATCTAGTATACGACGAGTAGTTTCATCAGTATTAGTAGCCTTGGGATTGCTATTGTAGCCAGCAGCAGGGCTTGTTTCAAGAAGTTAATAGGAGCCGAGCCGGGAGTTCTTGTTACCGAGCCTGTTGTTTATGAGTTTAATCCCTTGTTTCATTCCTAGTTCCAGTTCCAAAGTAAGGTAAAGACATGATTGGTGCATTTCTGTTCTTGTGTCGGATAGGATCCATTTCAGTTCTTGTTTCAACTCTTGGTTCTGAGTTAAAGTATCAAAAGTAGTGACTTGGCCCGTGCCTTGGCGTCTAGTAGTTGCTTGTTGGATTTGAAGCTGACTAAGTATTGCCAGGTCCCGGTTAAGAAATTGATGTTCTTGTGTAAAAAGGAGATCCACTCGCTAAGTTGTAGAGATAAGATAGAGTGAAAAAGAAAGCGGTAAGCGGGGCGGGCCAATCAGTCTAATCTAAGCGTTGCATTCTTGATTATTGATATGATTACCTTGATTATTGATATGATTACATATAAGCTTTCCTAGCCATATGATTACATATAAGCTTTCCTAGCCTGCCTAAACGAGACATACCATTTGTGCCTGCCTAAACGAGACATACCATTTTCTTGGAGTTTCAGGGGTTATAAAGAGAAAGAGGAAATGAACTTGCTATTTTGAGGATTCTTAGACTTATTGGAGGCAGACGAAATCTTAACGAAAACTCCGGCGCCAAGATGTTGTTTTCACAAAGTAAGAGATTCCGAGTGTTGCAGTAGAGAGAGATTATGTTCGACTTGAATCGTGCGGTTCAACAAGGAAGCAAGAATATTAAGGTTAGTTTACAACCCGTAGACAAAGTAGGCAAGCTAAGTTAGGCTTGAACACCATCTTTCGAGTTCGGGTCAATTAGTGAGTTTCGAGTTCTTATAATAGTCGGCGAACATGAGCTTTGGAACAGAACAAGCTTTTAGGTAATAATTCAGTACTCTTGTATAGGGTAAGGCAGCTGATACTCTTTTCTTTGATTCTATTTAAGGGGTTCGTAAATCCTCTATTTCCGGGGTGCGTTAGTCTCGGAGTTTCAAAGTCAAGGGGTTAGTTTACTTTCTTCTCAACTATGCTATCTAGATTCCATTCTCTTTTTTTGGATTCCGTTGCGCAAATGTTTCTTTAATCATTTAATCTAACTCGCTTAGTATATATCTTAGGAATTGAATAGCATAATCTTTCTTTTCTCGGAACTTCATAGCTACATATTGATTTTATCGGAATTGAATCATCTCACTCGCATAGCCGGAATTTGATAGCTACTCTTGTTGAGGAGGGTTGTTACTAACAGTTTAGCTCTAGGGTTGTTACTCAACTTCTATCAGTTGGGGTGCTCTTCTATTCTTTTTTTTTTTTTAGAGTTGTTGTGCTTACGCTTACTCTTGTTGTTGCTCTGACTCTTGTTGTGCATGTATTTCTTATAGGCTACGCGGGGATCGTTTTTTTTCTTTGGCAGTGGTATAGTTTTTTTTGTGATATTCCATTTAATAAGTGAGTTTTAGTTCGTTGCTAGTTGGACTTGGTTCTGCTTACTAAGAACTACTCGATTAAGCCAAGCACTTTTCTTTCGTCTGATGGTGAATGGAATCCATATCTACTACTTTTTGCCTATATGCGCTTAAAAGGTAAAGGGTTTATCAGGGGTTCTTCAGTCAGCTCCAACTCACTCCACTTCAAATAAGTTATGATATAAGATTGTTGAATCAACTCTTTTTACTCTTTAGCCATCTGCTTCATTACTTCTAACTTTAGCAGGCCCTTACTTTACTCTGTCGGTTCTTCCATTTGCTCTTTCTTCCTCTCCAAAATAGGGGGGAATTATTCCTCTCAAAAAGTCAAGGGTTGTGTGTAAGGGAAGCAGTTTCTCTCTTTTTCAAGCGAGTCACAAAATGTGCATTGGATGTGACTTAGTCTATGCCTTTCTTCAGATCTCTTTGTTTGGTGTGGGCAAAGAGGGCAGCAGCTCTTTTAAGTTTTACTCGAATGCCCGGTAAGACGGCAAGCGCGATGGCTTCCACTCAATTTACCTGCTCTGAAGGGAATAGTGGAAGGTTTTCACAACTTACTGGCAATAACAGACTTCTGCTTGTAAATAGAATAAATGGACTTCTGCTTTTAAATAGAATAGATATTTTCATAGGGAAAGCCTAGCCCGATCATATTGATAGGGACGGACAATAAGTTTACTTTTATTCTAGGTGGTTTTATTTTACAGTAGCTTGCCTCCTTTCTTTGCGTTTTTTTGGAAGTGGTCGTCCTCTTATTCATCTCGCTGGCAGATCTCATCCATATATCTTATTCATCTCGCTGGCAGATCTCATCCATATATCTGATTTCTTCATTCTATCTTATTTCTGCATATTTATAGAGTTTCATTGAATCAATAGTTAACATATCTCCGAATAGAAAAACCGCCAACAAGGAAGCTAAGCCTTTGTGACCTAATTCAAATGGGGGGCACGGCACGAGTCTCTCTTTCTTTCTCGCATCTAGTTCCCGAACACAGGACTTCATAATAACTACAACTAACCATATTCTAGTTGTTTGTTCTTTACGGCTCTTTGCCTTTGTCTGCTTGGCCCCTGCTAGCAGTGTTTTCAATCCATCAGGTAAGTTATCTACCACTTCTTATTGATTTGTATGCTTTTTTAGAATACCACCTCTCCACAAACAAGGGATAGGCTTGGTCTCTCTTGAACACAGACCACCTCCTTTTTTCTCCATGTACATCTTTTCACGCACCTCCTTCAAAGGGAAAAGGGTAGTAATTCGTCAAACATACTATCTCTCTCTCTCACATCTCTATGGAAAGTTTGCATGCATGTCCTCTATTCTCTGTCCACCTCTCAGCTGTACCTTGGTTTGAAGTAAGTTTAAGGTGATAATTGAGCCAATGTGTGGAAGAGCATTCCCAGTATGACTTGCCTAGCTAGTGCTTCTAGCGCTGTACTACAATTCCTTTACAGCAAGATTGCTTCTAGCGCTGTACTTTTCATTAATGCTAGTGCTTCCTATAACACAGTACATTATTCAAGCTAGTGCTTTCTAGCTGACAGTACATTACATTATTAATGCTAGTGCTTCTTATCTTACAGTACTTCATTAATGTTGTCAAAAACACTGCATTCAATCTTTCATAGGTAAGGGGTTCCATCTCTATCTGCTGAACGAGGAGCTTTACCCACCCGTAACTTGAAAGGAGGCTTGGAGCATGTTTGCGCCTCTCTCTAGTGCCCATTGATCAAAGTCCTAAGGGAAATATAATCCCAGGAAACAGAGGCATCAAAGCAAAAAGAGCCAGCGGTAGCACTCAATATTAAGTATAAGTTCAGATGCTAGGAAAACATTAAGTATAAGTTCAGATGCTAGGAAAACTCAATGTAGTATAAGCCTTTCCAAACCTCTTCTTCTCTTCCTATCTTTCTCCAATGGATGTGCGGGCGGGGCTGATACGATTTCGCCTTTCTCCTAATTATCTAGTATAGAGATAACCAATCTGACGGGGAGGGAATATGAATGAGATCCACAATGCCTTTATTCCGAACCGACCAAGGCTTCACTGTTATTTAGCCGTCCCATCACTAGCAGTTTAGGTTCAGCCACCGATACTGGTGCAAATAGGTCTATTCCGTCTTATTAGTCCCCTTCTGTCTCTTCCCTTGACTGGGCTCTGAGTCCTGATACCGAATGGTAGGCCCGCTCCACGCGATAAGAAGTCAAACAAGTCTTACTAGAGCCGGCCACTCTCCTGTCAAATCTTCCCATTTACCATTAATCCAAATCTAAATCTTGCTTGCTCTTTGCTTGCTTTCCGCTTGTGTTCTAAAGTGGCGAAGCGCTTCTGAAACAGAACAGCGCTTAGGATTTTATCGAGTTAGTTTTGTTCCATCTTAGACGAATTCCTTTGCGCTTAGTAAGCTTTGCGGGGATACGGGGCACTATGGTAGGACGTGGCGTGGAGAATTACCTGCATTACGAGAATGGGCTTCATAGTAATTACATGGTTTAGAAAAAGAGTCCAGGTACAGTTCCCCTTAGTGCTTTTTTCCTTCTCGACAAAACCCCCTTCTCGACAAAACCAAGGAGATATTCATGGAATTCCATGAAGGCAGGTGATCCAGGGCGACCGTGTGTTTCTCTCCAGGTCGGAGGCAATGGCTTAGTTAATGATTCAGTGGTGAGGTGTTTGTTCATAGAAAGCAAGGCGTCGCTCAACGAGTTAGTTACAGATTATGATGGACTTGGATGCGGAGGAGATGATATCTAGATAGAGTATGTCTAGCTCAGTAAAGAAGAGTACGCGCGGCTTTAGGCAGTGTATCGGATCTTCGGGCAACCGGCACATCCTATTCCGATCAACAACTGGGAGGTATGGCTGAGTGGCTTAAGGCATTGGTTTGCTAAATCAACATACAAGAAGATTGTATCATGGGTTCGAATCCCATTTCCTCCGGCACAGAAGTGGAACGGGCGCTAATAAATGCAGAAAAGACACTTTAGGAGAGTGGTTCAGGTAGCTCGGGCAAAGGAAACACTCATCTCACCTTGTGTCAGTGGTTCGAATCAACTTCTAAGCTAACGAAGCACACGCAAATATGAACTATGAGTCCTCTTACTCGCTCGCTCACCGAAACTTCCCGTCATTATTTACTTAGTCTTTCATTGAAGCTAGACTTATTTCACTCCTTAGTCCGATTCATCCGTTTTTCAAAAGATCTATCAAACTCTTTAATTAATGATGGAATAATAGAATAGATATATTTGGGCTTCCTTCAACTTCCATTGTAATTCATTCATAAGCGCTATTCATTTCGCAGATTCAATCCAATCTTATATAATTCTTTTCTCTAACAGATTCGGGATTTCTCGTTTGATATGGCAGTATGTATACTAGCGTATTAGGTATATAGGAGTACCTTCTTTTCAGTCATTCTTGATAGACGGATTCCAGCTACCAACAAAACTACGTCAACTACATTCGTTAGAACTGCTTCCATTCAGTATCAGCACCCATCCTTTCCTATTCTAACGTTTGATAAGAAACCAATTTCTCCTATTCTATAGTTTTATCAGCACCTATCCTTTCCTATTCATAGGGTAAATAGATAAAGATCTCTCATAAAAAATGGATATTATATATATTGTATGGAATTTAGGGTTTCTATACGGAGGCTCAATCCAATAAAGTCTGTAGCGTCTACCAATTTCGCCATATCCCCTTTGATACCAAGAGACAGTAAACAACCTCCAGTACGCGATAAAAGCAAAAGCATTAGCCACCTACTTACAACCGGCTTTTCAAAAGAGCACTATAGGCAGTAGTTCCTATTAATAAGGGATAAACCTTAGTCTTCTCCTGCTCCACCTGGCTCTAACCCTCTAAAATGGAATTTCTATGAATGGGTGCCAACACCTCTGATTCTTTAATTACCATAATTACCAAGCTAGATCTATACAAGACACTACTTCGAGAGAAGAAAGGCCTGTTCGAGTAGAGTCAACTCCTTAATCCGCAGCATCCTTACTGGCTGGGTTCTATACCACGTGCAAGATCTCAATTCCTATCTTATGGAATGGAGCATCAATCAGTTCATAATTCCATCCTTGAGTTGATTCGGCCCAATTCCTTAATAATAGAACATGCACATAAGTTCCATATTTTATAACATGCACATAAGTTCCATATTTCCATTTCCATTCCAGCGAGTGAACAGGCCAAACTAGATGTTGTGTCATAGGCTAAAGGGAAAGTCGTTTAATTCTTAGTTGTGCTAGGGGAGTTTCTAGGTTACGGTGTATTCCTTAATTCTATAGTTCTAGTTCAATCTCAGTCAGCCCCGAACTCGAAAGATGGTGTTACAAGAGAATCAACAGAAGTAGGAGGGAATTAACGACCCCGGACACCAATTAAGGGCACAGGACAAAGATCTTAAAGCAGGCACAAACTGTTCAATTCTGTTACTACTGAGTGGAATTCTGGAACGCCTTATTAATAGTGCCCGAGTTGCATTCTTAATAAAGGGACCGGTCTTAAACTCACACAAGAACAGGAATGAAAGATTCCCCCTTGCTTTAAGATTTGTGAATTGCTACTTGGTGACGAGATACAATATTACTTGCTATGTTTTTGTAGTAGAGTAGTTACTTGGCGCGTCTTTCAGCCTTACCGCCACTACTATGAGTCTTAGAGCTCGTACCAACGAACGGGTATCACTCCAATAATTATTCATTCTGAGACTACTCAGCGCAATCCTGGTATTATATACTTAACCATTATGACTTTCCGGGCTTTCATTCTTACTGGAGCCCGGGTAGCATCTGTATTCCGTGTTTCACTCTTTTACTTACTGTTTGCATTCTTATACTTATGAGTTGAATTCCTTAACGACCACACATCAGGGAGATTCTCCCCCCTTAGGGTCCAAGCCCACTCTTATACTGCTGGGTTTAGTTCTGATTACGTGCATCCACTAAGCTAATTCCTATACTCGTGGTTAATTACCCGAAACGAAACTAGCTACGCATACTAGTAAGTCTGATACTTTAAAAATACTTTAACTCTTTATTGCCCGGGAGAAGAGTAATACTTTTCTTAGCTTTCTTAGGGTTATGGGCCTCGCAACAAAGCCTTTACCTAATCCTGCTAATGATCTTTAACTTGCGACAAGAACCATACTAGTAGAGATTGATTCGGCATACTTTCCCGACTTATCATCTACTGCTGTATCTGCTTTATCAACTTCCTTTCCTGACAACACTGGCACACAAAGAGATTCTACTCCCGCTTTAGATACTTACTTAGAACCAAGAAAAGATCCGGATCCTTGAGACTTAGAGCCAATAACTGGAACTCCACTTTCCTTCTTGCGCCCTTGCTGCTGACACTTTCTACTCTGACTTGGACTTGCGCCACCGATATACTTTTCCGTTCGAAAGATACGTTCCTGTACGGTAGGCTAGTAATAGAAGATATATAAGAGTCGGAAATATTCTAATATAAGAAATATAAGAGTCGGAAATATTATAAGAGTCGGAATAAGAGAATAAATAATGGAATAGGGAATTTTTAAAGAGAATACATATTATACGGTATAAGGATACGGAGCAAGAGATAATATTGCTGTACCCGGAGTAGGAATAAGAGAAGAACCCGGTTCAAGCATAAGGAGTAGAGAGAATAAGCCATTTAGTATCTCGGTGTTGGCGACGAGACGAGATCTGATGCCGTACCAAAGTAATCAGTAAGCTTCAAGTTCCCTTCACGGTTTTGTTCGGTCAAGAAGATAGTTCAGTTTAGGATCAGAAGAAGTCCTAGTTAGTGAGTTTTAGTCTTGCATAGAAATATGGGTGATAAGAAAGGTTATTTACTTGTCGATTCGAGATGATCTTAACCTTCTGTATAGTATTTAACTCGGTACTAAACTTTAACAGCTGATGATACGGCTTCCGCTTTCTCAGTTGTGCGTTTTCCTCCTAACGCGAGATCACCTTTTGAATGGAACCGCTCGTCAGGCTCAACTCATGCATTGACGCCTAGAACAACGAAGAAAACAGGACATGAAGTTTCTTCCCCATATCTTGCAGCTTATCATATTTTCCTAGTAATAAATAGACTTGTTCCGCCAACTCCCTTCTTGATCCGAACTCGTATACAAGGAAAGTCACTATCTGTTATTGACCCACTTATTGAAGTTCATCATTGAATTGAATCCTGCCAGCGCTATTAATTGAATCTGAAGAGCGCCTTGTACACCAGTAATTTCTCTCCATATAAGGCGCAAGAACAGAACTCGTATTCATGAGGTACCCTTGAGTGAGCGTCAGTGAGTTCCACCAAGCTACTACTAAACAAGCAAAGTCTTCTCCACGCAATCAGATCTTCATGACTCAAATAAGTAACTGTTCCTTTGGCGCTAAAGGAGTTATAGAATCCCGAATACCAGAATGGAGTTTCCTTGCACAGAACCCTACCCGAATAGGATTTCCGTTAAGAGCACTAGACTAGGGGGCAAGATCTAATTCCATGATGACTTTATGGGTGACTTCTTCTAATAATAGCCTATTAGACATTCAATTAATTAAGCATTCCCTTTTTCTTGCTCTGGACTGACTGAGGCATCGGACAATAAGATGGGCAGCTAGTCCTTGCTGAAGTAAGTAAGTAAGGCTGTCTCTTCTTCCCGTAAAGTCATAAAGTGTATTTTCTTTTTGTGCAACCTGCTATGGCATATACGTCCGTTAGTAGTGACTTGGCGAGCACAAGAACTCCCCTTGAAACACAACTCTAAACTCCTAACTCCTTGCTACTAGAACTATCCTCTGGCTCTCATCTCATTTCACCCTCTCTTTCTCTTGAAACTAAAGTACTGCTTCCAAACCTGGGCTCACTAGATCCCGCTGTAAGTACAGAGCCATCAAAGTCTTAGTTTCTGGACTACTCTACTGGTTGGGGATTCAAACCAATCTTTCAAGTCCAGTGTTCGGGGGTGTAACTTGATTTTATGCCCCATGTGCTACTGTTTGAGTTTTGTCTACGAGGATCCGTTCTTGGCTTTCCCGAGTCGGGTGCTTGGCTTGACCTAGTATAGTACTTTACCTAGTCTAGTATTGGATGAACCTTGTATTGGTAGCAATAACTGGAAAGTCTACAACATAATAAGAAGCGATTAAGTCTCTCGGGCGAAGGGAAGCAGCAAGCAGGTCTGAGAGTGAATGAGTTCTTGTGCGAGTCAAGTATCAAGTTATAGGATCCGCAGCAGGGAAAGTTTCATCAACAAGAGAATCGGCAGCAAGCGGGTCTGCGAGAGAAGAAGCCTCAGCCGAAGATAATCTCCTTAAGTTAGTTGAAGAATGACATACCCACAATAATTAATACCCACCAGGAGTCCCACTACCGTTAGCACTTTTTTTTTGTACTCCCAGGAGTCGAATAAAGAAAAGAAGCTTTATTAAGACAAGGGCGAGGAAAGTAAACGAGAGAAGAAGTAGTTTCATCAGTATAAGGAGCAGGTGAGAGGAAGCCTAAATAAGGATTGTCCGCCCCATAATAGAAAAGTAAGCCTTATAGCACTCCGGAACTAAACATGAAATTGGGGTTCTCTATTATAAGTGGTTGGGGCCTACTACAGCTCCAAAGTCTCCAGTATAGTAGATCTCTTCAAAAGAAGAGTAGATCTCAAAAGAAAGAGTCTGAACCTATCGATTATAGGCCGCCTAGGCTACAAGCAAGAGCGTGGTTCGCTTTCCTTGCGCTAACGTAGATTTCTAGTCATAACACCTTTGTGAAGCAGAGCTCATGGCTAATCGTCGGTTAGGTTAAGTGGTTCAATTGTCTTTCTTTCTATTCGAGTGAAATCGTATAAAGAAGATCATACGGAATGAGAAACTGCTGAGGTTTAGTCTCATGGAACAGTATCAAGGTCCGCTTCATGGTATAAAGGTGATGTTAGAGTTTCATCCCGCAAAGCGTATACTCATAAAGGCGCAACTACTAGTTTCATCCGTTCTTGTTGTTGGCAAAGGACTAGTTCTTGTGCTCGTGTAAGTCTAGGAGAAAGAGTGAAGCAAGTAAGGAGCCAGAGTAGAGGCTGGCAAGGTCAGAATCCAACCAGGGAGTCAAAGGATGTAACTAAGCAGTATCGGGGCCAAGCAATGGAAAAGCTCCTACCGCTCTGAACTCGCTACCGTTTAACTCGAACTCCAGAACGCAGGACGGCGGTCGTTAGTAGTGACTTTCAGTCTAGTAGTGACTTTCAGTCTATTCGTGCCTTGGCGGTCATTAGTAGTTACTTGGTGACTTCAGTATTAACAACACAATCAAGGAATTTACCTAAGTTTTTCAATAGGCAAGTTATAATGAACCCGGGTAGTCAAAGAATCCGACTAGTGCATCTGAGAATGGAGCTCAGGGGGGCAAAGAATGGAGCTAAGTTTTTTAGCTCGCTACCGCCATGAAGACAGGACTCCCAAGAGAAGTTGAAGCGCTGCCTAGCAACTGACTACTAAGCTTGGTGGTCTCAAAACGCCTTTAGCTAGGGTTCGTATTCTTAATGAGGCTCCTATACCTACTCGTATGGAGCTGGAACATCAGCTGTGCCTCTAAGTCAAGTCCGCTGAGTATCTTCTTCTGTAGATCCTTATCCTTTCCTTATAGACTTGGGGTTGTTGGGGAAAGAGAATGGATTTATTGGACAGTCACCAACCCCTAGTGCTCCTGACTTTCATAATTTAGTTATATACTTCCTAGGCCTTGTTTCTTAGGATACTAAGTAAGCTATATTCTTTCTTGCCTATTATACTAAGCTTGTTCCAGATGGCCGAGTCAACACCGAGTATTAGGCTTGAAACACCAGAACTAGATGCAGAGTGCTTTCCGAGATACCCGATTGCAGCTTACCTGACAAGCGCTACTTACTTGGAAGCGAAGGAGTTAGATCTAATATGAAAGCTTCCCTTGTTACACATTTTTCTATACATTGCTTGCTGCTTCCTTTTTAAGGGCGGATTGAACCTCTTCTGCTTCTGTTTAAACTGCCTTCACTTTAACTGTCAACAACTCCTTTCCCGTTTGCTGCTTACCACTTCACCTCGGATTCTAGATAGGATTCTCGTCTACTCCGAACACCACTCATACGGCCGCGCTTAATTAGTGAGCGGAACTGGAACAGGTATTCGATGGTTTACTTTGAGTTGGGCCATAATCTCGGTGTAGGCTGTCACCCCTGGAACCCTGATTTTTAGTCGTTTCCCATAGGTTGGTTAAACTTAGATAAATCCGCTTTATTGCCTTTACTTTGCTTATGGACTTCCCGCTTACGAGTAATTCAATTCAGAGGTAGTGTATGTAGTTCGAGTCCTTCCTTTAAGCCATGGTAAACTCAAATGATTAGCAAATTCCCTATGTAGCCCCGGCAGTTCTACTCATTTAGCTTTTAGCCTAATATCTTATGCGCAGTTCCTTGGCTCTGGCTATGGGTCCCGAATCCTCTTGAGTGCCAAACCTATTTTCGCTTTCCAATCGCCCGAGTCTAGTTTTTTTTTTGTTCTATTCTTTTCATCGGATGATGACCTGGACTGCTTATCTCGAAAGCTATGGTTGAATCACCTAATAGGAAAGGGCGCCTTATTGTATTGTATCCGGCCGGAGACTTGTGGATTTCGATCCAACTTGAGCGATCGCTCGATGTTGCTTCCCTGTAGGAGTAAGATCACCCTCACTCACACTTCACGTCAGTAAAATTCCATTCCGCGTAAGTGATTGGCCAAAGTCGTCTACTCATATGCTTTCTTTAAGAAGGAATAGAGGTACCTCGAAGTCATACTCAAGTACTTTATTACTGCCCTCTTGCTTGTTTACTTTAATAATGGAATAGAACAACAGTGAGAATAGAAATGAAATGCATGACAACTAATATAACTATAACAGTGCAACCTTACTCTACTGAATCGAATTAAGGCATAAGAGAATGTGAGTTCGACGTGAGACTTAAGGCACCCCAGAAAGCGGAAAGTAACTGATTAGAATTAAGGCACTACACTGGAATCACGAATAGGCGCACCCTTTCAAGTAAAAGAGTCTCGTTCGGCTTAAACTAATATCTGGTAAGCAAATCATAGTAAGTGCACATAAAGCAGTGTACTGAGGTGGAGTCTCTTTGGCTTGCTTGCTCCTGTCATTGTCCCAACTCCTGAACCGCTAAGTAACACATCTTCTATAATTGAGTAAACAACAAAGCATTGCTTCCTAACCGAACCCTAGACAAGAGTACTTTCTTTCTTTTTACTGATTGCCCCTGAACACAGGACTTGTAGTTGCTTGGTGGACTCGAGAAGAACATAACACTAACATAGATTCTTTTTTATTGCTGCTGTGTTTGTTGTAGTTACTTGGATATAATTCTCATTTCTTTGACCGAGACCGCAAAAGGTATATTCGCTTACACCCTATCTTATTCACAACTTTAATGGTTTATTCACAACTTTAATGGTTCGTACTTAGCATTTGAAACAAGAGAAGAGGAATGGGTGGCGATTCACTACTCCCGATGACTCTATTTCCACTCTCAACCTATAACTAACGTTAGCGAGTATAGCGTTAGGAGCTGGAGCAATAAACTATTAACCCAACAAGCTTTAGTCACTGGAATCAATCTTTCTTTGTATCTTGTCTCGGGGAACAAGCAAATCCAGAAGTTAACAAGCTTTAGGCAATAAGATAGTCTAGTACTTTAGTAATATGGTATGGTTCTTCCTCTATTATATCATATGTCAGTGAGTCCGTACTTATATCATATGTCAGTGAGATTGAATAAGAGTTACGGGCGACTTATTAATTCGAAATGAAACAAGCAACAGCTCTAGCAAAAGTCTAAAGTAAAGTATCAAATCTCAATTAAGGTATAAAGAAAGGAAGCTATGCAGAAATCTCCGTTAGCGCCCCGAAAGTCCAAGAATAGTATTGTATTATAATATTGGATAATTCTCAATCAATCTTATTTTATTAAAGAGCAAAGGCGCCAGAAGTAATAGGTTACTAAATAATCTAATAGGATAGCACTCCATTATAATATGCCGAGATTTCAAGTAAACAAGTAAGGGCGAAAGAAGGGAGTCAAGTAAGTAGCATCCATTTCTAAAGAATAAGTGACTAACGGAACAAGCTTAGGAACCAGAGCAACAGCAAAGGCTAACGCTTTGTTTGCCGGATCTTCAAGCAAGGGAACATACAAGCAAGGGCTCACGCTTTGTTTGCCGGAACATGAATAAAGTGCACTATAACAAATCTTGTACGCGGTGCAAGAGCTTATGGGAGTTAGGAAGCAAAGCAGTAAGGTTTAGGAATCACACATTTAGCAGTAGGGCGACATCAAACCTGAGCCGCCTTAGCACCCACAGGTCTGCACCTTCAATGTCCTTACAATCAATATCTGGCTTTCACAGTGTAGTAGGGGCAAGAGCTTTAACGGTTACGGGGCAAGAGCTTTAACAGTTACGGGGCAAGACAAGACTACCGCCTTCCTAAACTCATATGAAAGAAAACGATGGAATCAGACCTTAGGAGCCCACAAAAAAACCCCTTTAAGCTTGCTCCGAACCTATGCTTTCCACTAGCAAAAGTCTAGACTTTATCTCATACACCGAAAGGGAATACAGACAAGAGCCCATTCAGATGTAGGAGTTAGAGTTAAACGGTAGCGAGCTTTTACTTGTTCAATTCTGACTTGCTTCATTCCAATACCTATTTCATTCCAATAGGTAGTAGTTTCATTCCAATAACACTACTACGACTACTGAGTCCAATTCTGATTCTGTGTGAAAATCCCCACCCAGAAAGTTTCATTCTTATATCTACTCGAACAGAAACTCGTATTTGAACTCCCTGAAAGACCTAATTTGAGGCAAGGAAAGAGTGTATAGACTTACTTGGTAATTAGACAAAGGGTTCAGTTGAGTTAAGTTCGCCCAGTTCAGTACTTAGATCTATATAAACCATGTGCTCTGAAATTCCATTCTATTCTTAACTTCAGGGATAGGTCGGCAAAAGAAAAGGCAAGTTCCGGGAAGAAGCTTTAGAATAAGAATGCCCTGTTTGTTTGAGTTATAGGTTCTTAACTTAGTTGTGCTTGAAATTCCATTGGGTAGCAAGCGCTAATGTTGACTTCTCTCGCGCCGGGCAATAAGTAGCAGCCGTTTCGCAAGCTCTTGTTTGTTGTTCCTTCGCCGTTATTAATTCAAGGTAAGAACCCGCTATAGCTTCTAACTCTGGACTTGTGGACTTTTTTTTCCGTGCTTTCCCGAGTAAAGAAGGAAGGAATGAATGGGGTGTCCTTATCATCCAACTGCTATTCCCTCCCCGTGGCCATTAACGCTCCTGTCCAGAGCGAGGAGAAGGCGAAACGATGCCCACGCACAAGCGCTCCCAAGCTAGAAAGAACCTTTGCCTTACTACTTAAGTGAAGGGCTTCTGCGTCCTCGGAATAGTAACACTGACTTTATTGCGATCCGGACAGATAGAGTTGTCTGAGACATGATGTACGTTAAGGGCCCTATAGATCTACTTTATTGTGTGTTCTAACTGATAATGCCTAAGCTTTATTAAGGCGAACATGAGAGTCTAGACGAAGATATGTGAATGTACGACGGCTCGACTCATATGTCTTTTCTATCAGAGCTATGTTGAAATACAGCAAACAAAACGGAGGAAAGAGATGCGGCACACAAGCACAGAACTAAACCACTCAATTCATATCAGATCGGCTTTCGACGCTGTACTAGCTTTGCACTCTAAGAGGGAGTAGAAAGAAACTCCTTATTATTGTTCCCAAAAGGCAGGAGCAGCAGATCCCCAAGCCAGCAGCCTGGTTCTCTATGTCTTTCATAAGCCCCGATTAGCAAAGGGAAGTTTACTTAGGGAGAAAATCAATAGAATTTCAGAACTGGGGACTTTTATATAATACTTTGACTTGACTTCTCTTGAGTATCTTTGCTTGTTTTAAGCATTTATCTCCTAACCAATACTAATACCGCTAGTGGGGGAATTCATAGCTGTGTTCCTTTTGTTGACAGTGTTCCTTTTTTGTTGACAGTGTTCTATATGCTGACACTAGTATTATATTGATTTGATCTACTTCGCCCAACAAGCATTAGTGAGTAAAGTGAGTTCAGCAGTTCAATGGAATTGTTGCCTACTTACTGGCATTATGTAACATTAGCTTTTCTTTCCTATAGCCGTAATCGACTCGCCGCTTCCAGATAGGATGACACTGATTCACTTACCCGCCGAGATCTACTTGTTCTCTTTGCTACCTACCCTGACTTGAAACTTATGATTCTCTGGTCTACTTTCCGAGCACCCGAACTAGACCTGAAAACGAAACGAAACTTGCGCTTCCAGCAGACTTGAGCACCGCTTATGATCTTGAGAAAACTACTGATCCAACATCTTATCCTAATCCTGCTTAAGATAAAGCATACTAATAGCCTTTACTTTTTTATTCCCTTGAGCGCTACGTGGGCATTTGAAAAGAGCTTATCTTCTTAATACGATTCAAGTAAAACAAGCAAGCAAGGTGCTGAAAGCCTTCTATTCGAAAGGAAAGCCGATAGCAACAGGGGGAATCGCGCTTACCCTCACTGAAAGACGGACAAAGTGCAAAGCTCATTTAGCCCCCAGGAACTCAATCGAACAATGAAAGAGCAGAAAATGACCCCTTAAACAAGATCCCTTTTGTTTCGAGTGTAGTGGACTATGTGACAACAAAGCATAAAGCTACTTCCCGAAACTGGATAGATCGGAGGGGAGGAGATTCATAGGTAGAGCTCCGGGGTTTAGCCAAATTCAAACTTGGAAGTCGGTCCCTATTTCTAGCGTTAGCTTTGTTGTTACGAGTCATTGATTCTCCAGATTGTACATTCATGAGTTAAGAACAGAAGTAAGGAATTCATGTTAGAGATAGGATGCCCACCATGATTGAAGAATGCATAATAGTCCCAGTACGCAGTGATATACCATATAATAGAAGCACCTAAGTGATATACCATATAATAGAAGCACCTATATCCAATATATATATAACTATAGAGATCTAAATGGAGATGTTTATCTTATTCTATTTTCATTAATTAGAATCACACACAACCCATGGGCACCTCTTTCTATACTGATCTGATTGACAACCCAATCCGTAGCAAGGAAAGACTCTGTTAATTCAGAAACTAGAGGAGTAGCCGACAGGACGGAGGCAGCTACCCGACTCGTACGAGGATCCCCTGTCAGAATGAGGACTTAGTTTCTAGTATGAGAGTCTAGCTTCTAATCCGGCAGGGACTATTTTTCACCATAGAATAGAGGCCCTTCCCTAGCAACATCTTAGTCATTTTAACTTTTATCGATTGATACAATGAACCGATTCTCTTCTCTTTAACTGCTTTTTTCTCATCTCTTTCACTGTCTTTAACAGCTTTTTTGATCATCTCTTTCACTGCTTTTTATCTATTCTCTTTAATGCTTTTTTAAAGGGCCTAGCAATAGTGCAAGTATAAGCTTCTGGGTGCAGTGGTGGCTACCGACAACAGCCTTACTGATACGCTAGAACAAGGTGGGTTCGGTCACTCACGCTATAATTTCGCCGTCATTTTCAATATCTCAGCCCCGTTCGTAAGGGCCCCTCTCAGAAAAGGAAGGAAAGTAACTTTAACTTGAATGACCAATAAGGTAATTACAAATCTGGTCCGATGGCTCTTCTCCACAAACCACAAGGATATCGGTACTCTCTATTTTCTCTTCGGTGCCATTGCAGGAGTGATGGGCACATGCTTTTCAGTACTGATTCGTATGGAATTAGCTCGACCCGGCGATCAAATTCTTGGTGGTAATTATCAACTTTATAATGTGTTAATAACGGCTCACGCTTCTTTAATGATGATCTTTTTTTATGGTTATGCCGGCGATGATAGGTGGATCTGGAAATTGGTTTGTACCGATTCTTATAGGTGCACCTGACATGG
The DNA here is from genome assembly GCA_900464855.2 of Musa schizocarpa. Taxonomy (NCBI): domain Eukaryota; kingdom Viridiplantae; phylum Streptophyta; class Magnoliopsida; order Zingiberales; family Musaceae; genus Musa; species Musa schizocarpa. The sequence goes on from LR890034.1 coordinate 20,281, forward strand.
CATTTCCACGATTAAATAATATATCATTCTGGTTGTTGCCACCAAGTCTCTTGCTCCTATTAAGCTCAGCCCTAGTAGAAGTGGGTACCGGCACTGGGTGGACGGTCTATCCGCCCTTAAGTGGTATTACCAGCCATTCTGGAGGAGCAGTTGATTCAGCAATTTCTAGTCTTCATCTCTCAGGTGTTTCATCAATTTTAGGATCTATCAATTTTATAACCACTATCTTTAACATGCGTGGACCTGGAATGACTATGCATAGATCACCCCTTTTTGTGTGGTCCGTTCTAGTTACAGCCTTCCTACTTTTATTATCACTTCCGGTACTGGCAGGGGCAATAACAATGTTATTAACCGATCGAAACTTTAATACAACCTTTTCTGATCCTGCTGGAGGGGGAGACCCTATATTATACCAGCATCTCTTTCGGTTCTTCGGTTTTCAAAGGCCCTTTTCTGATTCCAATCGGAATACGCATTGCGCTATATGCTGGGACTGTCTGCTTAATGGTACTCCTACTATGTTCATAAGTGGTTTTCTAGTCAAACCCCGATCTAGTGAAAATGGAGTATCTAAGACACAATCAGCAGGTAACCAACGACATAAAAGCAGTCTAGTAGGAACCTCAGAGACTACATGCGCAACAACTTATCCTAAATCTTTCTGTGAGTGGCTAGCAGGAATTCTCGATGGTGCTGGAAGTATTCAAGTTAGTAAACAAGGATCTACTTCTCTGGAAATTACTATGGGACTTGCGGATCTACGACTACTACGATATATCCAACATATGCTTGGTGGAAGTATCAAAATGCGAGCAGGTGCTAAAGCTTATCGTTATCGACTACATAATAAACTTTGTATGATTCAACTAATAAATAGTCTTAATGGTAATATTCGACATTCAGCACGACTACTTCAACTACATCGTGTCTGTCAAGTACTTGATATCCCTTTAATTCTACCTATTACACTAGATGCTCAATCCAATTGGTTTGCAGGATTCTTTGATGCTGATGGTACCATTGGTCTCGCTATGAAGCATCGACTACCTCAACTAAGTATTCGAGTCAATAATAAACTTCTACAAGATTGTGAGTCTTATAAGGTCGTATTTGGAGGAAATATCTACTTTGATAGTAGTCAAAATGGTCACTATCAATGGTCTGTACAAAGTCGAAAAGATGTTATCATGATGCTAGATTACTTTAAATCAAGTGCTTTCCGAAGTAATAAATCACTACGATTCTTCCTTATTGAGGAATATTACAGTCTTTACGATCTCAAAGCATTTCAACCTGACAGTATTCACCATAAAGCATGGCTAGCTTTCCTAGACAAATGGAATAAGTTGATGATATAGTCCACCTTTCTTCTATTCATCCGCGATGATATAGTCTACCTTTCTTCTATTCATCCGCTTATAGTAGTAGAAGAGAGAAGCACCCTGAGGTTTACATCCTAATTCTGCCTGGATCCGGTATCATAAGTCATATCGTTTCTACTTTTTCTAAAAAACCGGTCTTCGGGTATCTAGGCATGGTTTATGCCATGATCAGTATAGGTGTTCTTGGATTTCTTGTTTGGGCTCATCATATGTTTACTGTGGGCTTAGACGTTGATACGCGTGCCTACTTCACCGCTGCTACCATGATCATAGCTGTCCCTACTGGGATCAAAATCTTTAGTTGGATCGCTACTATGTGGGGAGGTTCGATACAATTCAAAACACCCATGTTATTTGCAGTAGGGTCCATCTTTTTGTTCACTATAGGAGGGCTCACTGGAATAGTTCTAGCAAATTCCGGGCTAGACATTGCTCTACATGATACTTATTATGTAGTTGCACATTTCCATTATGTACTCTCTATGGGAGCCGTTTTTGCTTTATTTGCAGGATTTCACTATTGGGTGGGTAAAATCTTTGGTCGGACATACCCTGAAACTTTAGGACAAATACATTTTTGGATCACTTCTTTCGGGGTTAATCTTACCTTCTTTCCCATGCATTTCTTAGGGCTATCGGGTATGCCACGTCGCATTCCTGATTATCCGGATGCTTATGCCGGATGGAATGCTCTGAGCAGTTTCGGATCTTATATATCAGTAGTTGGGATTTGTCGTTTCTTTGTGGTCGTAACAATCACTTCAAGCAGTGGAAAGAACAATAGATGTGCTCCAAGTCCTTGGGCTGTTGAACAGAATCCAACCACACCGGAATGGATGGTACAAAGTCCTCCTGCCTTTCATACTTATGGAGAACTTCCAGCTATCAAGGAGACGAAAAGCTAAGTCAAGTCAAAGAAGAAAGAAAAGCTAGCCCTACGAAAAGCTATGTGAAGTAAAAGAATAAAAGCGCGCCGACTCCTACTATGATAAGAACCTAACAGAAAGATAAGAACCTAACAGAAACTTTGAAGTGAGTGCCACCACTAGTGTAGGGCGGGGTTTCGAATGGGGCTCAAAAGAAAGAGCAAATTAACAGGCTTGACTTGCTCAGAGTGTTTAGTTTCTCAGGGACCCGCCAACATTCCCCTTTTTCTCCACTCTCCCGTTGTAGTGGACTAAGATCAAGAGTCAGCAGTGTGTTCAATTCCAATCTTATAGGCCATAAAATCCATATCTATGCTATGCTACGAAATTAATGACTTCAAAAGGCTTTCTCAACTTTTAAGGGGCCTACTGCTCTAACAGCTGACTTTCGCCCGAGATACCCGCTTGATGCCTCAGATACTTATCCAGCTTCGGCTTCGGCTTCATATCCAGATCCTTTTACCTTTCAACAGCGGATTCTCTCGTCGATGTAGACTTCCCACTTGCCCGCATACCCGGACTTGCGCACTGCTTCTTCAACTATATCATAGACAAGAGGGTGTCAAGGCCTTAATGATAAATAACCCCAATCGGGATAACAGCCTTCTTAGATAACATAGGGTAACAGCCTTCTTAGATAAATATGGATAACCAGCCTTCAAAACTCTAAATAGAGGTTACAGTCCACTTTCCTCGCCAGCATCTAATCCTCTTTTTCTGGAATATCTATCTTATCCTAAACTATGTATCAAAAGTAGTAAAGAAACAACATCTAATCTTGCCTCTGGTCTACTTGCTTCCTCTTACACGCATGAAGAATTGAATTTAGTTGCACCTATTAATATAGAAAGAAATCATTAACTCCAAACACTGCTTAAGCTTACTCAAGGAAGATAACTCCCACCGCACCGCGCCAAACTCCACCGAACTTTCTTTCCTTCCCTATACACCTGATTTAGAGTATTTTCCTGGAGACACTCAAGCTTATGATTCTGATGATTCTTCCCTTGCTTCCCTAGAATTACAGTTAGCAGTAAGTTCCCTTGATGATTTGTGTGTTAGCAAGCTAAGCCTCTGATTCTCTAGTTACACACTAATGTGAAACAAGAACGGACTTCTCTCGCGGACAAGGAGCTACTGCCTACTTCACCGTCCAGTGGGCCCGCAGATGAATTCTCGGATCGACTATCTTCTTCCCCGACCTATCCTGTAGTTTCAATTAAGAAAGCTGGATCTGAGGAAGGATCTGAAGCCGTGCTAGTTACAGTTGTAGAGTTCTGTTCCTGTTCGCCTAGTTCCAGTTTAATCTGTAGGTGCTAGTGTTACGGTAAGATAATCTTATTCTGCTTTCGTGGAGCGTCAGGAATTAGATCCAAAGTCTCCTGTTAAGTATCAAGGTTCAGTAGGGCTGGGTTTGCAGTAAACCCTTGTGCTAGAAGTCATTGTCCCGCTCTAGCTTAAAGTAAGCCTGTTCCGGTTTCAAGTGAAGTGCAGTCAGGTCAGCTGCAAGATATGGGGAAGGAGAGTTGGGGTCGACCTCTGCTTTGGTTGGTCACTAAACGGATTGTCCCGCTCTAGCTTCTCTTTCAAATACGAGTTATAGTTCGCCCAGTGACAAGATCTTCAGCTGTTAGGTCGGCAAAAGGGGAGGTCAGTTACGTTTCCGTTTCCGTGGAATCCCGAGTGTAATCCGTGGTATCAACCGTCGCTCTTGTTGGTAACTATACAGATGGAATGAGTTTAGTCGACAAGATAGGTTGGTGCTTTACTTTTATTGTATATATAAGAAATAGGCTCAAGAATAAGCTTAATAAAGATAAGAAACGGAAGCAGTGGAAACAGATTCCTATGAATTAAGAAGTGGTGTTGTATCTCGGGGTAGGAACAAAAGCAGTTTTAGTTAGAGTTGGAGAAGAAGAGGAAGAGTTGATACTTTAGAAAGAGAAGAAGCTAGATCAGGAGTAGGAACCAGAGAATAGAGCGGTGTTGGCGACTCGAATCTCCGTTCTTTGAATATCTCTTTTCATTATTAAATCTAGATATTGACTCACGCGTATATAATGAATTGTGTAACAGGAGCAGACAGAGGAGAGTAAACAAAAAAAAAAGCCGCTTTTCAAGGGTCAATCAACTTTGCCGTATCGCCAATAGTTCTCGTTTATTATAGAATTCCTTAATTATGAGAACTTATATGCTTGCTCGATAGATGATATTTATTCATTGTTGAGTCGGTTGCTGCTGTAGCTTTCGGAGTAGATAGGGTTTCAAGTTCAGTCTATTCTTCAAGTGATAAGTTAGGATCAGACTCTTTATACGGGGAGTTGGAAATGATGTTTCTGTCGGAACAACAAGACTTAGTGGGTGGCCCCGTCCCGTCAGTTCAATTGAATTAAACAAGCTTAGGTTCAGGTGAGCTCGGTTGGGGCGTAAGTAGAAACTTAGAGAAAGAAGGGTTCCGGGCAAGAATCTCTTACTTACCCAAATCTTTGACTGCACTGCAATCCTCTGCTTCTGTTCTGCGCAAGTGAAATGTTTAATTTGATGACTTTCCTGCTTTCATTTACTTTACGGCTTTAATTCTTTTACTTTCAGCCAGGATGCCTATCTTCATTACTTCGAGGTGCCTATACCTATATTCTTGTTGTTGTTGTTGCGCGAAGGGCTGACTTTCGAGTTGCGAAGATGGCACTTGCTCAAAACACTCCTTATAACGCCGGAGTCTCCTTCCGAGCTAGTTTCGTCTACAAGTTGAGTTCTTGTGTTGTCATATCCAGAAGCCGAAGCCGAATCCCACTCTTTAAGAATGCTCAGTTCCGCCAAGCGTATACTACTCAAGTTTTCGGGAGCTAAACAAATAAGTATATAGTATTAGGAGCTCAACAAATAAGTATATAGTCTGAGTTATAAACAAGTCGAGTTTACAGCCAGCCCCAAGTTGTAGTGGAATGATTTGACTGCAATCTGCTCTTATGAACAAGCTTAGGAACCTTAAAGTGAAGTTCGAAAGTAAGCTCTAGAATAGACAAGAGAATCAGCTTCATCTGACTGAATTGATTATACCTTATACCTAGCTCAATCCTCTTGCCGTTCAATTCGTATTTCTTATTCTATAATAGTTTGAAAGTGGAATGAAACTATATCAATACACAGAATATCCGAAGAAGTTGCCATTTAGACCACATAAGACCGTTTAGACCACATGAAGTAGGCACATCGGGTGGAGCAGCTAAGGGGAAAGGAGACTATACTATACTCGGTAGGCGCTTGGAAAGGAGACAAGATCAGAATACGTATCATCAGAAGCCGCAATCTATTCTCAATCTCAAAGTGGAGTAATGATTAAGTTGCGAGTGTTGGCGAAAGGGATTTATTCTCTTTACTATTTCTATCCCTGAGCTCAATAAGAGAGATATTCCAATTCAGAACTTCAAGTCGACGAGAGAATCGATGCTGTTCGGGTCGGGGTGGATTATCTGACTTTACTGGCAAGTAAGCGCTAAGTGTAGTTCCAGCAGGATCATAAAAAGTTAAGTAGAAAGGTGTTGGCGAAACAGGGTATAAAGCAAGCGGGTAATCCAAGTCCTGTGTTAGCCTTTATTCGTCGTAAACTCGGGATTCCACTATTACCTTTTTAGTAGTAACTTCGACCAGGAAAAGAATTGACTTTCTCCACTGTTCAGTACAAATCATAAATCCGTCCTGTTTCTGTCCACACTCAAACAGATACAGATGGAACTTGGGAATTAAACTAGTTGTTTGAGTTGCTAAGGTTAACTTGGCTCTTCAATGAAAACGGAGTGAGTAGTTGTTGTGACTCGTATCGAGATCGGGTGCTCGAAATAAATAATGGAACTTGGCGCCGGGGCACCTCAATTCAGGAATGCAACCTGCAACCAGGCAATCAACAACTAATTCGGAAACAGACACTTCTTATCAAGAGCCTGTACTCCCATCTGCCCGAACAACACCCGAACCGACCTCTAGCCTACCGAGTGTTCTAAACTATATTCTGAGACTAGGGTACGATCGCTAAGCAACCACTAACTCGCTTCACCACCCTATGCCTCTGTCTCTTATCCTATACCATAGTAAACTAATATTCAACAATAAATACTTAATTAAGGAGCAGCTACGGGTAGCGGTGAGTCTACTCTATTCATTAGCTGTTTTTAAAGTGTTAGTGAATCCAGGCCAAGTAACGGAGTCGACAAGTAACTACGTCAGACCGCCAAGTCACTACTACAGTGTAGCTAAAGTTTTGTTTTCTACTAACGTGGCGCGGTAGTGAGTTAAAAACGTCAGCGAGCTAAAAGGAGCTAAAGTCCCTTCTTCCCGAGTTTAAGTTGCCAGAGGAGAGGGAATAGAAGCAGTTACGAGAATAAATTCCGTTTCTGTTCGAAAGTATGCTGTTAGAGCAGTTTAAGAGGCAGGATTAGGATCTGGCATCGACTAAAAGAGTTGTTTCATTCCTTGTTTACTCAACAAGTTAACCTTAGCAACGTAGCCGTCACTTAAGAACAAGTCCTTATTTTGGTGTCCTTAATTAATGGGCATAAGTGTGAGGAAGGGTTAGGAGCAGTTTTTTCAAAGCAGGGGAGCAGGTAAAGGCTTTGCAGCCAAAGGATCAGGTACTGGCTTTGATGCCATAAGTTCATGAGTTGGCTTAGAAGAGACGAAATCCTTTGTTATTCCCCAACTCATACAGTCTTTCACGGGAGGCAAGATAGCACTGATTTCTCCTTTGATTTCAGTGGACCTCTGGCTTAAAAGACTAAAAGGATGGGTTTAAAGCTTGCATCACCTTTAAGTACTATCAATCTAGGGCAAACAAACAAACAGTAGTTTACCATATGGCGTAAACTTAGCAAAAGGTAAACGCTATAAAAAGGGGTTGACCAAGGCTTCAACTTAGAGATAGAGAGGCCTAACAGACCCTCTTCAGCGCACTTCAGCTATTCCTTTTTGAACTTGACCTTAAAAGATGATAGGCTAATATGAACTAGAACATTAGCAAGTCCTGTATTAGAGTAAAACCCCAAGCATTTCCGTTCTTTTTTATAAGAGCATAGAATTAAAGACCTGACTCGAGGTATCTTCACCAGACAAGCTACTACTACAAAGGCAAAGAAAAGACTCTAGTAGAGTTCCTGCAGGGGGGGAAATTATTAAGTTAGGCATTGAAGTAACAAACAGGGAAGGGGAGAGTTCACTGTATTAGTGAGTGAAAAAAGTGCACTATACACGTAAACTCCATGGTATTCGTATTCTTATTGGGTGGTCTTATACTCCTACTCCTTACTATTTCGTAGAGGGTTGGCGAGAAAGAGGCACGGGGAGTGAACTAGATCTATCATGCCTAGCTCCATCCTACCCTATTCCTAGTATTATTTGTGGAATTATTCTTTTATTGTTTCATTATTACTTGAATATAAGATAACTAGGTTTGCCAGAAGGAGAGGAGCCCATGCCCATGTAGATATGATTACACTCGAACTAGGCGAACGGAAAGAGAATCCGGACTTAGCGCTTCAACAGTAAGATAGTCTACCCTTCCCCCGAAAGGCTGTTCTACGGCATCAACGCCTATTAAGAATTTCCTCTTGCACAAATAAATACGTAGCTTCTTTATTGCTCACTTGAAAGATACTTTACAGCTATGTGGGCATGAGATTAGAGAGTCGACTCCACTTAAATTGACTTTACAAGCACAATAACTCTCCTTGATTACTAATATGTAAGGGCCCTAACTTGACTTTTGAACTAGAACTGGACATTCTCCTTACTTGAGAACTGATTCTGATCCAACAACTAGAACAGGAACTAACCTTACCAACAAGGAAAGGAGTGTAAGCCTTAAACGCATAAGAACCAGTACTCTCTGAAAGACCTAATTTGAGGCAAGGAAAGAGTTCCCCGGACGATGGAACTAGGGCTTCTAATAATTGAACTAGTAATATCCTGAATGTCACCTATATGCGTACGATCGCTTTAATCGCGCTAGGTTCCCCTACTCGCTGTTAGCCTACCCTTTATTACTTGCATTCTACAGCTAGGGCTTCCAAGACTATATCTTATAATATAGAATTTCATTCATAGGTAAACGATCCTAGCGTATAGGGAGATATAACCAGCTAACGGAGAGAAAGGCACAGGTGGCAAACTGACTCGACCGTCATGGTAAAAGGAATCGAACTGCTACTTATGAGGGTGGAACCAGGGCAAACAATACCTTACTAGGGGTCTCAGCAATACCCGAACAGCTAGTGGAAGGACTTTAACTTGGAACTCGGGCTTGCTTTACGAGCTTTGAAACCAAAACTACCACTTTAAGGAATCCAATTAATCAGTAAGAGAATGCATCTACGGAGGACAAGGCTGAAAAAACGAACTAAGACTTGAGCGTATAACTACCAAACTAAAACTAGGAGACCTCCCCTACGACTAAGGAATGAAACTTGCTATTATAATAATAGAACTATTGCTTCTAAGGTGCTGAAAGCCTAGGGCTGACAGGACTTTAACTCTAAACTAAGACTTTTACTTACAACTATCGGAATCAAAACAACTGCTGATAGAATCAAACTCTTAATAGCGGGATCAAACCAATGCCTAACATACTTGTTAACTATGGGCACTTTTCACCCTACTACTGACTTTAGCCACTTTTCACCCTACTACAGACTTTGTTTCTTTAGTTATTGATCTGGATCTTGACTCTCTTGCCTATGAGCCTGCGACTAATGCCAATAATAACTATACTAGGAACTCTGCCCTTCTACCCATACCTAGAGCCTATCGCTAATGCCTATAAAACGGACATTGCTTTCTCGCATCCTGTAGCTCGAGTTAGGGCCTGCCTGCCCCCCTATTTCACTACAATTATTAGAATGGAATGGCAGCTAACAAGGCTATAGCTTATGTCTTTACTTCTTACTACCTTGATTTGAAGCATGAACTAACCTTTTCTCTCATTCTAACTATCTGGTCCTTTATTCTTTAACAGATGAACCCAACCCTTGCTTTTACTGAACTCAAAGGCTCTCAGCTCCTTTCTTTCATCCTGTAGCTATTGATCCACCACCCGGCACTACAGTCTCTAGTTCTAAAACTAATGACCCCGAGCCTTACTTATAAGAAGCTCTGACTACCGAGCCTAACTACCAAGTACCTTACTCCTAAACAACCATCTATGAGACTTTAACTCGAGTCAAAAGGGCAGTTTTGGTCTACTAAGCTTGGCGGTCTGACTACGTAGCTTGGCTCCTCATCCTATCTTCTCTATCTAGCTCCCCTGATCATTCGTATAAGTCTGGAGTAAAGATGATTCTTCTCTCTCTTTAAGAACCTAATAATAGAATGGATTATTCCCTCCTTAACCTAATAATAGAATGGATTATTCCCTACTTATAATAAGAGCATTGATTATTCCCTGCTGTATTCCTATAATAGATTGACTATTTAATACCCTCTTTCATAGCTTTCGGGCGAAGTGCTTCTTATTCATTTAAAGATAGGTAAGAGGTCGATCACATTAATGGTGTGATTGAGAAAGAGCCCTCTCCCCTAGCCCTTACTGCTCTGTGGGTGAGTGAGATGGCTAACTTCAAAGGTATAATAGATATTCCCTCTAGGGCTAACAAAAGTGATATGAGTGCTTCTGCAGGTGATTAAGGCCCCGTTCAGTTCTCTTCCGTAATAAATCCATAAATAGGTCGTCCCGACAAAAGCACATACAATGTTTCTACTTTAAATAGCGCTTAGGATTGCATAGTTGACTATTCCAACTCAGAATCAAACAACACGGCAGTGCTAACGCAAGGCAACATTGGAAAGCTACCGCTACGTAGTTGCCGCCCTGCAGAATAAGAATGTTAGCGCAACAGTGAGCTCACCCGATAACAGTAAATAAGTCTCGTCGGTCGGTTTCTTTATCCTATTAGATTAGAGGATATCGGATCAAAAGAGTATGAGTATAGAATGTCGATGCCCGTACCGCCTCATCATCAGACCCGTACAAGGCAGGTATTTTCTCGTATGGTAAAGTCTCTCTCTTTCTCAAATAGTTGGATCGTATCGCCTTCTCTAGGCTAAAACACATATCATTATATTAGTTGAGTGTATTATTCGGTTTTTTTGGTATGCCGCTCCGCGAGCAAGGAGCGCCGCGAGCAGAGCGAGAGAACTAAGTGGGCTTTGGTGATGTCGGAATTTGAACCTATTTGTATCTATTTGGTGATGAGTCTGCTAGTTTCTTTGATCTCACTCGGTGTTCCTTTTCCATTTGCTTCTAATAGTTCCACCTATCCAGAAAAGTTGTCGGCCCATGAATGTGGTTCCGATCCCTCTGGTGATGCCAGAAGTCGTTTCGATATACGATTTTATCTGGTCTCTATTTTATTTATTATCCTTGATCTGGAAGTGACCTTTTCTTCTCCTTGGGCAGTACCTCCCAACAAGATTGATCTGTTTGGATTTTGGTCGATGATGGCGTTTTTATGGATTTTGACGATTGGATCTATCTATGAATGGAAAAGGGGTGCTTCGGATCGGGAGTAACTACTAGTGATAGGGCAAATGGGGGAAGGACATAGGAAATAGGGATGCCTACATTCAATCAATTGATTCGTCATGGTAGAGAAGAAAAACGGCGCACGAACCGTACTCGAGCTTCGGATCAATGTCCCCAGAAGCAAGGAATATGCCTGCGTGTTCTTACGAGAACACCGAAAAAACCCAATTCAGCTCTACGTAAGATAGCCAAAGTACGGTTGAGCAATCAACAACATATATTTGCTCACATTCCAGGCGAAGGTCATAATTCGCAGGAACATCCTATAGTCTTAGTAAGAGGAGGTAGAGTGAAAGATTCGCCAGGTGTGAAATCCCATTGTATTCGAGGAGTCAAGGATTTGCTGGGAATTCCGGATCGCAGAAGGGGCAGATCCAAATATGGTGCTGAAAGACCTTCATCGAAATGAATGGAAGATGCCTCGTCGGTTTGATTGATCGGCTTATCTTAAAGGGCGGGGCGCAAGAACAAGTGTTTCAATATCGTCCCACGGGCAGATCGCTTAGCCATCTTCGGTGCAAGAGCGCTCGAGCAGCGAGCTATTAAGCTTACTAGTTTTCGATGTATTGGTGTAGCAAGCCCATACTGCTCCCGTGCCTCTGTACCGTCCGTTTTCCTCAATCAATATAGTAGGGGCCCGCATAGAGGGGGTTCTTCGTCCAATGTCAGTTTACGGTGCTTATAAAGGTTCTACTTTTTTTTGAATAATCTTCAAGGAGTTATTGAATCCGGGTTTATCAAGGGTAGAATCCACTGCACCCGAAGCATAGAAAATAAATAGCCAATACAAAAAAAGAATTGGTACCATACCCTCGAGGGGAAAGTACCCTAACCTCAAGTTCCAATTTCTAGGATTCTATTGGAAGCTAGCCTGAGATCCCAACCCAGAATTTCACTGAAAGCATCGACCCTATTGTATGGAGCATCATCTATAACATCCAGAATTTCACAGAAAGCATCGACCGACCCGTCAAAAGGCAGTTCCCGAAACTAAGGTCGTTTCCTAAAGCGCTATTGTAAGGAATAAAGTCAAGAGCTACAGTAGTACGTACGTACTTAAGAGCCAGTTATCACAGTGCAGACAGTGACGGAACGGACAGTGGTTAAAAGAACAAGGGTCTAATTTCCGGTTAGAGAAATAAATGATTGTTGGCAGATTTGGACACCCGAGTAAACACTTCTCCTCGCGGGATTCTTAACTCCAACCCTATAGAGATGAAAAGCAGAGAAGTATGTAAAGTACAGTACACCCCAATAGCGTTTGTAGGAAGTAGTGCTTTATATGCTCAATAATATCTTTATTCAGATTCTCCTAGTATTAGAGAATGGATTCTTTTTTTATCTCCTGAGAGACGTGCCCATTCTTTTACTTACTTCTAAAATTATTGATTATTAACACACAGGCTTATACTTTACCTACTATTTTGTTCCTTTCTTTATTCTTATTCACCATATCTGAGCTACTCCCTAACACCAACTTATTATTACTTGGGAGTTGAAGTATCGCTCGTTAGTAACATTCCTTATTCGTAGTTTTCTTTTTGATTAGTATAGGTTTAATTCATTGACTTACTGCTCTGATACTCTTACCTTTCGACATCAATTAGGGCCTCGGATGTCATACAATACTAAGTCTTACTTATGTTTTTCTTTCTTATTGATTGATGGTTTCTTTCTTATTGATTGAATGTAGGGTGAAATAGACTAGGTTTGCCAGGCATTACCTTCTTACTACTAAGTGAAATGCAAACTACTTAATTGAATAAAGAAGAGAGAATGAGCCAGGGAACTCGGCAAAGGAATAAGAATTGATGTTAGGTTCTATAGCTACAAGTCGGGGCTTGGGGTGCAGTGCTAACAATGAAAAGCTGAGTTCGTATCAAGGGTTGGGCTCGGGCTACTAGATCGAGTTCTTAGACTGTTGATTCGCATTCTCATCTGTAGTGGTTACATTCTTTCCATTAGCTGTGACAACCTTGTTATCAGTGATTCAATTCCTTATGCTAAGAGGGGTCAGTAGCTAAATAAAAAGTAAGCCGGTTTAGCTTTCAACTAAGGAAGGGCTGTTTGAAACAATCGAATTGGAATGGATATCGGGATCGGAAGGCTATAAAGCAGCAGGAGAGCAGGCAATATAACACAAAAGCAAAGAACCATCAAACTCACTTGTTTTCAATTCACATAGCCCAGCCTGTTAGTTAGTTGTTTAGTTCCCTAGGAGCTGTTTTCGTCCTTACCAGTACAGAGAGTAGCCTGATAGCTTGACTAGAATATGAGTTTTCTAATTTCAATAAGTAGTGTCAGGTTACCAAGGAAAAGAGCTGGCTAGCAATCAAACACATAGGATCGGATCAGTAGCTAAGGAGTTTGTTTCGTTCCCCCGAGGTAGCGAACCCCAACTCGAACTAAAGAATCAAAGACAAGGTAATACGCCTTCGAAGTCAGTAGTCAAAGCCAACAAGCTTAGGGGCAAACAACTACTAGACGCCAAGTCACTTTCATTCTAACTTTCCTACTTACTCACCTGTCCTCTGGCTACTGAGTTCAATTCATAACTTCCGTACTTATTGCTTAGCTTCCTGGCCTATAACTCTGGCTCTTCCACCTCTGCTATGGCAACAATACCATAATTCTTATCCGATACCGGAGTAAACTAATACTGATGCAACTGTCCACTACTACTTTGTTCCATTCTTCTAGTTACTAGTTTGATTCTGACCTTTCCTACGAGCCAAAGGAGTTAAATTAGAACTTCCCTACTAGCTCACCTCCGGGTTTCACTCTGAAACTACTTACGCCCCTTCTAACTCGACACGAGCATCGGTCTGATAATACCCAGCATCAGTCTTAGTACCATGAGCATCAGTCTGAGATGCCGAACACAGGACTCAAAAAGAAGGAGTGCAATTCTGGTCAAGTTCCTAGGTCCCCAGGCGTTGGGAGTTGTTTCAGTCTGAGTCCACCCCGTTCAACTCTTTAACTACCTCCCCTAAGTCTCACTCCCTACCCAAATGTTGAAGATGTTTCCGGGGGTTGCATTCTTAACCCGCTTAGCTCCATTCTGTGACTACTGGGTTCAACTCGCGGTTACACTTCTTACATTACAAGTACGCCTTACCAGAAAATCTCATCAGACAACGCATCAGTCCCATACACACAAACATCAGTCTGAGCAGCTACATACCACTAGAAGCGGGGAAGTTATACTAAATACTAGACCTTAGCGCCCAAGAAAGAGAATCAGTACCAACAGCGGCAGGCTTGGGCTCCTTTGCTGCAGTCTTACACCTACTAGGTACATTCTCAGTGGGTCTTGCATTCTTTATATTTTATACACACTCTTGGTTATAGTAGTTAGAGACCTTAGCTACCGGTATCAGGCTTGGATTCACTGGTTTAAGGCTTGTAGTTACTTGTATTAATCTGTAACCCCTATAACAGTCTCTGAGTCACTAAGCAGAAGTAGCGGCATTGTAGGAGTGGTTTGATTCTGATACTGCTTAGCTGGATTCTGAGTAGCACGGGTTTAATGCTGTTCCTTCGCCGTTGGTTCTTAGGTGCACTGCTTTCAGGCTGTAACTCCCTTGTCTCAGGCTGTAAATCCTACACTTGCTGTATGAATCAGTAGAGTTTCAGTCTTACTGGGTGGCCTACTCCATCCTGATCCTTGCAGCTCCATTCCATCCCTCCGGAGGTGCAGTCTGGTTAGGCAGTGCTAGAGACCCTAGCTACATCCTACCACCTCAAGAAGCTCCAGTCAGCCTAGGAAGCACCGAAGTCTTACTAGCAGTGGTTGCATTCCTGATAGCACTGATGCCGCCTGCCTAGCTCTCGGGGTGAAGGCGGACTTTCCAAATTCGTCTGATTCCCCCCGAAGCGAAAGCCTGAGCGGTAGTTGTCTCATCCTTGCTAGCCCTTGTTTAAGCCTCGGAAGCGGTGGTTGAAGGCTGTTACTCGCTCGTTCCATTCTTTTTGCCTGCTGATGGTAGGCTTACTAATAACTTAAGTCAACTATTGGCTACTGACTTCAGGCAATCAGTGGTATTCCTTTCTTAGTACTATAGCTGCTACTAAAAGACTTCAACAACTACCCGACCCTACCTCATGAAGGGAACTTTCTAAACCATTAGCAGCTGCCCCGGCAAGGTATTGTATAACTCAATTCTTTGTGTTTTCCTACTGAAGTAGTAGCTCGGCGGGCTGTTTCAGGGTGATGCGCCTCTCATCTAACTATGGCTCAGTCCAATTACTTCCCTCGCATACCTCAACATAAGTCACTCACTATGAGTAATCGCAGTTTTAATACTTAATGCATAGGTTCCCCAACTCTCCAAAGAAAGCACTTGTAAATTACATCTTATAAGAATAAATAATCTACTTCCCTCTCTCTCATCTACCTATGTCAACAATTAATAATTGAATCTTTATTGTCTGCTTGGCCCAGAGATATTTGTAGTTTCCGGTAAAGTGGAATTAATGATATCTTAAGAAAGGATAAAAGACAGATGAAAGTAAAACACCCGGTAGAAATGCCCCTATAGTGCCTTTTTTTTGTCTAGAAAGATATCCCTCCGGTCTCAAGCTTCTGTATCAAAGCCATGGTAAACCACCCTAAAGCCATGGTAAACTGTATAAGGGTGTAGACTCTCGAGCCATTCCAAATAAGGGTGTAGACTCCGAGCCTTACTTAGCTGTTTCCTGGTAGTATAAGTTCACTAATGAAATTATTCACTGAGTCCCACTTTTGGTGTTCATGGCGTCAGTAGCAAAATTAAGGAATTGAACTCAAGCAAGCTCTAAACTAAAGCAAGTAGGAAAGTCAGACTAAAACCTAACTGTTGTAAGTAAAGTAGTCGTCCAGGCAACTACTAGAGGGGCTTCTTCACCTTCTTAAGAGGGAACAGCGCTACCGCGTCACTCGGCCAAGCAACGGAAGCGGGTCATTCTCAATCTCAATAAGGATGATTAGCTATCAAAGTAACTTCCTACCTGTGATAATATAGGTAAGTAATCTAACTCCGCAGCGTAAGCACAAACAAGTCAAGTAAATAGGCCTCACTTGCCCATCAACTCAAAAGATAGAATTTGATCTAAATAGCAGCAACTTATGGATTCTATGCTTGAGTGGAATTAAGAAAAGAATGAGAAATATAAATAAAGAGTAGCCTTTGGGGGGGCGACTAGTAGGGGAATTCTGAAGTGTGGCAAAGGGTTAGTGATGACTAGTTTAAGTTCAAGTGAAGAAAGTCTGGTTATGATTAATCTTCCGATATAAGAATTAGCAACTACTCCGGGAGTGTCAATTCCTATAAGATATTAACAAGATCAAGATGAAACAAAAGATGGAGATAAAACCTTCAATTCAAGATTGAGATGAAACTTCAATTACTGTTTGTTACTGTACTGTTTTTACTCGCCGAAGACAGGTTTAGTTCTGTTCGCCCTGTTCCACTTTTACTAGTTTCTATACTACCCATGTGAAAGCTTTACTACCCATGTGAAAGAGAGATGAAATTCAATGATTCACTTCTGCAAGTAGTTTTTAAAGTGGGGAGGAAAGTAGAGACAGACCCTTAATCCAACAAGCTACCAACCCAACCACTTTGCAATACTGTTCGAATGCCCACTGGATACTTCATTAAGGAACCTCGGGCTCTGTCCACTAATACTTCTTGAAACAAGCTGCTGGCTCTGCTCTGGCTCTGTAAACAAATAAAGTGTTGGCTCTGGGCTACTCGTCCACTACTAGATGCGTAGATGCGGGGGCAAGCCTTAATAAGTAGGGGCTTGAACCGGTACTGGCAAGAATGAAACTTCACTCCAATGTATGGAACTCGGGCTTGCTTTCCCACTTACGCTTTGTGAGTTACCTTATTCTATCAGACCTAGCTAAATCCTATGTGTGAGTTGAATTCTGCAATTCCTTATTATAGTGTTTGAGTTCCATTCCTTATTACTAGGTGTTAGTTCTATTCTTTTAATGCCTACTTGCCAACTTAGTTAAATTATTACTTTCTTAGAAGAGGTTTCATTCTTACTTGCTTCTTTCACTCCCGGCTCATCTCACTCTGGTAGTCCTGTTCGAGTGATAGTGGAATCCCTTACCCTTACTTAGATTCAAGCTGTCTGCTTGTTTGCTCTTTCTTCATTCAAATTAGCCAGAGGTATGATAGCAGCGCCAAGCAGAAAAGACACTGCTACAAAGACAGAGAGCCAAGCAACAGTGCCAGGAAAGGAGAAGATTCGTCAAGAAAGCGCAAGTAAGGTTAGCTAGCTTCACTTCCAGTTGAGGTCGGGGAAAGAGTAGGCGGGCTCTTAACCATGTAACGTTTCATACAAGAAAAACCCATTTATTGAACACGGAATAAAAGGAGGAGGAATTCAATATCGGGTATACTGTAAGCTACTATAGTGCATTTGAGCCTAACATCTGGAAAATATTGCTACGCTATGAACTTCCTACATACTGTATCCTTTAACTTCATAACTACGATTTACTCCTCCTACTAGAATTAGTGAAATTGAATACCTTAACTCAGGACTCCGGTATTTCATTATAACTCCTTTAACTCAGGACTACTACAATAGTCGTGGCTTGCAAAAAGAGGGGAGAAAGAACAGAGTAGCAACTCGAGTAGGGAGTTCAAAAGTCTAGTATTAGAGTCTCGAGTTGAAAGCATAGGAGGGAAAGAGAATAGTAGTGGTAGCATAGGGAAAATGGTTCCATTCAGAGCTAAATAAAGGGAGACTAGTAAACCAGTTAAACAGCGAAGTTGCTATCTTTGTAAAGGAGGGAAAGAGTTTGGAAGGGAGTTAATTCGAGGAGTGAGAGCAAAAGTAAGTATAATCATTCTAAAGATAAGTATAGAGAAGAGGAATAAGGTAAGATCTAGCGAAGAAAGTAGAAGAAAAAGCAGAAAACTCAAAAATAGGAGAGTAATGGATTTAATTAAGTTAATAGAAGCCAGGAAACCACGAAAGAGAGAAAGAAGAGAACCGGATAAAGGATGGATTCTCAGACAAGAAAAACTAAGGGGCTAAAAGTACCAATTCCCAGGTGGAGAATATATACCTAGTAGATCTGTAGTAAAATTGTATAGTAGTAGCTTGGTTTACTTGCTCATGGCAACGTACTAACTAACTTGTATACGCTTGGCCCCTTGCCTAATAAATAATCTGACGCTAGTGCCACTTATATATCTGCAGCCTCTCTTATTGCCCTGCTCCCGAGATCCGAGATCTGTTCTTATTATAAGATTTAATTGAAAATAGCTCTTATAGTAAGTTGTTTGTCTACTTAGGGTAAAGCTCACTGACGCCGATGTACTTGTTGAAGAATGCCACTCTTCCTCGAAGCCTAGCTTCTTTACTGGCTCAAACTAGCTTCTTTACTGGCTCAAGAACGGAAATCTACTTGACTTTACTTACTTTTGAATCTCTAACACAAAGGCTTTGATATTGATTGATTTCCCACGTAGCGGCGGTTTCAAAGGTGAAGTCGAACCATTCGGAAAGAGAGATTATTGTTTTCAATAGATATTCTTGTTTTGAAAGAAAGGAGTAGGCACATCAACCATTTTAGTGTCCTGTGTTCGGCACCTGTCCGAGAGAGAACCTGGCCTGTTGTTGGTGACGAGTAGATGTACTTTCTTTCTTGATTTATTGATTTCAATACCGAAACACCTCTTTCGCCAACTACTGTGTAAATGATATCTTATTTTCTATCTTATGATAGGAAACTCTCCGATTGCCCCAACTCTGTGGAAAGCCCTGCTGCTGGCAACAATGAACTCCTTCTCTTACCTATGGCTCCTCCACATACCTTAGTAAACTCAAAAAGTTAAAGTAAGTGCTAAAAGAAGCTATATAGCAGTTAAGTTTAATGGAGAGTGCTTTCCGAGCTGGAGATTTCACTTCAACAGGGTAAGGTTTTGTTCACTAATAGGGTTAAGGTCTACACTCCCAGAAGAGTGGAAGGATCAGAAACACTTGCTACCGGGTAGAATCAACAGAAGCTAGATCTTATTCCAAAGAAGGGGAAGCTGTCTAAGTCAACTGATTTATAATTGAATGATAAAATACAGGCTCTACTGTTACTTTCCTCTCTGCTAACTTCATCCGGCCTCTACTGTTACTTTCCTCTCTGCTAACTTCATCCGGCTCATCCAACTATCCTCTCAAGTCACTTCTTTTCTTCCCCGTTGCTAGCTCAGTAAGCATCCTAAGTTTAATCTGTTATTCCTTATAAAGATAATATATAATAGATATGGGATGGTGCCTATATAGAACCTGTCCGAGGTAGAATCAATTCCATGCTTTGTTGCTCTAAGTGTACGAGTTGAGTCAGTCAGGGTACAACCAGTCATAATTGTTTACATGGGTCTAGGAGCAATACAAGATCCGAGGCTACCCTATTTTCATCCTATTTAGAAGCTGTGACAGGAAAGTAAACCAGATCAGTAGACGCAAGCAGGGTTCAATGAATTGTATACATAGGTATAGTAGCAGAGCAATAACTTGATTAGTTGACAGCTCTTAGTTGACAGCAGGGTTAATAGTCTAGGTCCCTTCCATCCTAACTAAAGTCTCTATTTTATATCTGCCAAGCAACCACTACGGTAAAGGGAGATAGGCCCTTATAGTAAGTTGCAGAGTCAAGTAAAGGCTTCGTCGTCAACTCGGGATTACACTGTCACTTGACCTGGACCAGATACTCAACTTCTTCAGATAACCCACTTGGATGGAGTTCAGATAACCCACTTGGATGGAGCACTTAGTGAGTGTAGTTCGAACGTATGTATTCAATAGTTGCTGAGTTGCTTGTTGAGGAGTTGTTTGCTCCACTTAAAAAACAAGATAGATTTCCACTCCCCTTATATAAGTGCACTGTAGAAAAACCCTACTTACTATATTATATTATTATTATTATTCTAGGATTTACAATTACAGGATTACATTCTAGTAAGGGGGATAGTAAGCTTAACCAGCATCTGGAGCGCACGTAGCAAGCAGAACCTTCCTTCTCTATACTTAATAAAGGAGTAGGCACATCAACTATTCCAGTAAAAGGTCAGCTACATCAGTTCTGTTAAAAGGGGAAGCCAGGCCTGGTAGTACTGCTCCACAAACACAGATTAAACGGAAACTAGGTATTCCACAAGAACATGTGCATTCCTACTAAAACCAGGGAAAGGGCCAGGTAATAAAGAGAATCACCAGTTTCAAGAGCAGGTGAGGAAAGCAACAGAAGGAGCAGTTTCATAAGCAGCGAGGCAGTTAGGTCTAGGTCACTTTCGCGTGGTCGATACGAAAGATTCAATTAATAATTTTTTAAACAGGATTTGGATCTGCAGATGGGTCCGGGTAATAAAGTGGAGAGTCTAGAGTGAGTGGTTCTGCAAGTGTAGTTCTAGCATTGTCTGTGGGAGAGAAAGAATCAATAAATCCAGAAATCAATCCAGTGCGGGTCGGGAAGCTCATAGTATCCTGCTCCTGTTAGAGTTGAATATCGGCCAAGCGATTAGAAATAATGAATTTATAAAGTAGAGAAATCTCGCTACGAAAAAGGAAACTATCCGCTTTCTTTTGTCTCTGTTACTAGTTTAGTGAGGTTAAGAGCAGAGGGGTAGTTGACAGAGAAGGTGGAGCAAGAGGCGAGGTAACCAGCTGCTTGTTCAATTCTAAGTGTTATACCTAATGCGCTAGATATATCCCTTATCCGAGGAAGCTTAAAGTACTATTGATCCAGGGTTAATATCTGGCTTTGAAGCGGGAAGTCAAGACATAAAGTGAAGTTTCAGTGAGCTGAGCAACAGTAGGAGTGAGGCCAAAGTGCTCTAGTTCTTTTGAGCAACAGTAGGAGTGAGGCCAAGTCGTCTTTATTCGGCTAGTGGTCCAAAGAGTAGAGTTGACTTCTATCCTTACTTAAGTCACTAACGAAGCTATCCAAAATCCCAGGGCTACCAGGGCTACCGTGGTTTGGTCAATTGCTTTCCCCAATAACTTAAGGGCACAGGACTCCTCAAGGTCTGAAAGGTTGCTAGCTCTAAGTCGGGCCCCATGGGTTGTTGGTTAGTTAGATCTATAATAAATAAGAAAGAGCAGGATCTGGCTTTGGCTAAGTTCATGAGAAGAAAAAGAGGGAAGTTCATGAGAAGAATCAGTTCTATTATATTATAAGAGAGAATTCAAGTTAGCCATAGGAGAGAGGCCCTTATAGTCAGTTTGTTTTACTTTCCTCTGTGTTTTATCCTTTCTAAAGAGGGAATATATCATTTATATATCATTTAGTATGGATCGGGGCCAAACAACGAACACAGCACTCAAAAAAAACAGGTGAATACAGGACCTGGCTAATGAGTAAGTTTCTTCAACTGCTTCCCTTGCAGGCAGGGGGAAATGATCAAGAATATTTCCTGTTTGATTACTTAGTGCAGAGGTTATACTACCCCCTTAGCTGCAGAGGTTATCCAACTAACCGAGTTTGACCTTCTTAATAGTACTTAAGTTTTGAATTGAATTGAATTAGTTTACAGCTGCCAGTGGAATACCGAGTAGAACAGTATACGCTTGGCCTCACTACTCCACCTTTCCCTTATTCTTTGTATTAATATGGAACTCGGTAGTCAAAGTTAAAGAATTAAACAGCTATGACCAGAAACCTGAACTAGTGAAAGAATAGGCTATTACTTGAAACAAGAATGAGTGTAAGTAATGGATATGAAATGAAACAAGCATATAGTAGTAGCTTGTCTTACAGTACTACGGGTTGGCAATAAAAAGAGTTACGGGTTAGTTTGCAAGAGGAGAGGGATATCTTGAGTGTAACCTGAGCATTCCTATTATTTATAGGCTAGGCATTGTAGGATTTGAGTCGAACTCCCCTTTCTTACCCGCTTGCTGATGACTTAACTTCCCTTTCTTACCCGCTTGCAGTTTCTAACTTGGATGAGGCTCCTGATAAAGATACTGATTAAGTTGTCGATGTCTACATGTGCTATCGTAGTTGCTCGTAAGGTCTTTCATTCTATCTTATATGATATATAGAACAGATTCAATCAATTCTCAATTCCTTATTTGTAGAAAGAGCAACCAAAGATACTCTTGTCTACTTTCATAACTAATTGATGCTGAAGATCTTTATTCCCGATAGTCTGCCCCGACCCGAACTCTCTACGTGCTTCAGAAGCCCCCTAGTATTAGTATCACCCGCGTCCTAAGGTATTTTAGCCCCTCTGGCTAAGGATTCTCTGCAGTACTACCCCGGTCTTAAACTCTAACTCGAGCAACAGGCTACTTAATGGAACTGACCCCCTGCCCTTTAGCACTTGTTATTGCCCTTGCCCACCTCTTTAAAGGAGAAGATAGAAGTAGATGAGTGGAAAGCCGACTCCCCAGATTCTGTTTATTACCTTGCTTGTATCCAGTCCTTTCCTGCTCCGGGGTGTTAGCTACTTTTACCACTTAGCGCACATTATGTTGTTGGGGCCAGTACTCGATTATGCCCTTTATCCTTACTTCCCTTTCTCCTTTCCTAGCTTTAGTCTTATGTTAACTGCATCAGATCTTGAAACAGCTGAAATCAAATTCTATTCTTCAGTAGTAGTAAACTCTATTCTTAGAGGAGCAAAGACGAGGTTGGTTCATCGATCCTGCCCCCGGTAATAGAATGAGGAGTTGCGGTAACTATAGGCCCTATCACTAGAAAATTAATTAATATCTTATATAGGATAATGTTTAGAAAGGCACAAGCGTAACAGTGGATGGGTTCACTCAAGCACCCAAAGTAAAACAAACTTACTAGAAGGGCCTACTTCTTTTGTTTGAGCACCCGAACCTACATCTTTTGTTTTAGCACCCCACCTGAAGAGCCTTAACCTGTACAGTGAAATGCCCCAACTAGTCGTTTAGTAGTAGAGTAGCCCTGTGCCCTTAAGTCATTTGGGTAGGCACGGGAGACAGGGTTCACTGATTTGTTACAAGAGGCGCAGGTAATTCTAAGGGCACTTTATTACTTAGTGCAGAGGTTAGACTACATTTGATTCGCAAACATAGGTATAGTGCTCTTAGTAAGCAGCAAGCGGGTATCTCGGTTTAAAGGAATATAATATATAGTTATCAATGAAAGGTTAAGACTTAGAGTGGTGGTTCGGTTCAGAGAGGAGAGTATTGTTCCAGCAGTAAGCAATGAATGTCAGCAATAAAAAAGAAAGCTCCGCCAATCAACTACTACAAAGGCAGGAATCGGACTGGACTTCTCTCACGGAAGAGGGGTAAGGGGAGTCGGAAACTTAATCATAGGATGGAGCCAGGGATGCTAGATCTACCAGGGGACAGCTGACAGTTTACAGTGGAGTTAAAGAGTTATGTATTAGTATAGAGAGTTATGTATTAGTATAGTAAGTATAAGTATAGTCAGTAAATGATTGGAATTCAAGGGCAGATTCCAGTTCAATTACGGTTGTTGGCGAGAGGGCTTGGTTCTTAGCCTTTTTAGCGGTAACTCAACTATATTATCAAATTAAACCCTAGTAAAAGTAGGGCATCTCTTAGTTTATTGTTGAAGTTGCAAGTCCGAGTTACTAGTTTGATTATTACTGGTATATGTTTCATTTCTCAATTATACACCTAGGCGGGGAGGAGAATAAGAGTCTCAAAAGAGTCTAAAGAATCACCAGTTCTTGGTTTCAGTGGAAGAATTATTTCTTGCTAATGCTGTTGTGGTTGTTTTTCCTTGGCTTATAGAACAGAAAGATACTCGTTGCCAACTGTTGAAAGTGAATGAGTTCGGGTCGGGTCTAGAATGAAACTAAGTAAGCAAACGGGTCGGGTCAGAAAGGATGGGTCATGAGCTAGAGCTAGTTCAGTCAGAAGGAGAGGTCCGAAAGGGATATCCTCAGTGATCAAGTAGGGTGTTGGGTGGTAAAGAGGAAAGTGTTCGAGATAACTTTGATTATTATATATTAATTATAGGAATTGACAACCATAGGTATTGTAGCTAGCAGGGTTAAATAGATTGTTGACATAGGTCTTGTTGTTGCCAGAAGTGGAGGAGCTGTAGGAAGTCTGCTGAGCTATAAAGGCGGTAGCGAAGAGAGTAGCCTTAGGAGGTATGGGTATATCGCATAAAGTAGTGGTTCCTCACCTGAGGGGGGTTCAATGAATTGATAGCTATTGTAGCCATCGTGGGGTATATCGAAGTGGGGTATAGTGAAATAAAATAAATAAAGTAAACGCTGCTGTTTTCCAATAAGGGCTTTCCCACTATTTCTCTAATTATTGAATTCTTATCTTTATGCTTTCCCACTATTTCTCTAATAAATTCATTATTATCTTTCTAAAGGATAGAAATAAAGAAAGAAGTTTTTTAATGTGATTTGCCATAAGAGGAGAACGAGCAGCCCTACCGCCATGAATACCAACGGACACAGGACCTGGTAGAGCAGAGACAAAAGACAGAAAACCAGAAATCCAGAATACTGCTGGCTCTAATTCCTCCTTGCTTCGCTTCATTCTTATCCCGAGCACATAGCTAGTCTCTCGCCCCTACCTCTGAAAAGAACACGTATGCATCTCTAACACCCGGCTACCCAGCACCCAGTCACCCTTTCCACTCTACCGGAGTACCGAACAAGCAGACTCTATACTACACAGGCCCCTAGTTAAACAGCTTCCTCTCCTTTACGCCTTATCTTATCTTAGCACCAACCTCTATCTCTGGGGCTCCAAATAATTATTATTGCCGGCCTCCCCTCTGGTAACAAATACTTTATTTCCATCTGAGGCTGCTGTTGACTACCTGGGCTGTTGACTACTCGGAGTTCAATCTGATCTTTCTGCCCTGACCTCTCTATCCTCTGGTTACAAATCAAGTTATGGCTCTATCCTCCCTGGACTACGAAACTACTATAAGAAAAGGGTAAACAAGGTTAGGTTTATGCTCACTGTCAACTACCTTAGCGCAGAAGCGGGAATCCAAACATCTATTTCATCTTTGTCTCCGGGTCTCCGGGTGGCGAAGAAGGCTCACACTGGACTTGGTCATGGCGAGGTAGGCCGGCCAGGGGGCAAGCAACAGTACTAGAGCCAGAGGTACAGGGGCAATCCATAGTATAGGCGACATCCCAATCGAGTTAAGTTCTAGTCTTCATCCCGAGTTCAATCAGTTATGGAAGTTCAATCAAAAGATAAACACAGGAGCCTAAGCCTAATTCTGATACCAGGTCACTCACTACAGAAGCAATAAAAGGTGTTGGCCCCAGCTCAGTGATCAAGTAGGGTTCAGGCGTGTGAAGCTCAGTTCTTGTTGTTGGCTTCGGGGAAGAATCAATTCCTTCTGATGCTAAGTCGGGGAAGAATAAAGAGAAAGTACTGGCTTTGATACGAGGGCAGCTTTCTAGATGCCTGCATATTAGTATTTGTCTGTTCTTGTTGCACGGCAGGAGCCCGAGCCCCGGTACGGAGTCCATATAAGTCTCTTGCTCTTGTTTCATCACATCCAGGGTTAACTTAGAGAATGGCAAATCCTAAACACAATTGGGGTACCCGAAAGTATGTTCTACGGCATGACAATTCCATCCAAATATAACTTTCTAGCCCTAGTATAGAAGATGAGTCTGTAAGAGTGGAGACCTAATAAATGGAATCCTCGGCTTATACTAAGAGTCTAATATACAACTACAATGGAGAAGAAACGGACTAAGAGAGCGAGAAGGGAGTCGCCAACACCTTGATACTAAACTGCTGATGATCAAGCTTAAGATCTGGGTTCCCTATTCTTCTTATATATAGGATGAAACTCGGGATTCCACTCATTGACTTGGCGCTGAACTGCAGAAGTTATCCACCTGTATTCTGTACAAGGAGCTGAGCTACAGCACCGAACCTGGATTGAACTGGTACTGCCGAAGATACAACACCCGTGTACCCGAACTAGACTGAGCATCCGAACGGGACTGTAGAACATCATTTCAAAGCAAAGCATCTGATCCAGTAGACAACACTCGAGCAGCGGATGCGACTTACCTCTGACTTTCGCCTGCATCCTTACTTGGACGACTGACTATTTAAGCTATATACTATACTTCCCCCTGTTACTAAATCTATACTATAGTAAACTATCAACCATAAATTCCACAAATACTTTTACTGCTCTTTCGAGCGCAGAGGACACAAATAATTCTTTCAACTTACCCACTCATACACTTGTTCTCGCCCTTTCTACTGACACAAATGAAACAAAGGTTAATAGATGGTGCGTACGAGTAAGCGTCCAGGCCTATTTTAGAATCAAAAGTGAACGTGCAAGAAAACAAACAAGAACTTAACAGAAATCCTAGAGAGAAGAAACATATCTTTGAGTTAAAAGAGAAGAAGTCCAACAAGTTGTTTTAGTCGGAACTCGAATATAGAGTTGGAGCCAGTGGTAAAAGATATGAAGCATAAGAATGGCCTGTAAGAGTTTCATCCCTGTTTAGACACTTTTCGACACCCTTCCTTCCTGCTTAATAATTAGATATACCAGTGCCCCGCGCTCGAGAAAAGGCATCTTTCTGGGAATTTGAACCTATGCTATGGGAAACAACGGTAACACATCTATTAATACCCCTATGGCTCTTTAAAGGCTGTATTTTACCCTCGAGAAAAGCACTTGTTTATTTCTTGATTGCTAATTGCATTCCTGTTAGCGGAGGAATCAGATTTAGATGTCAATGTTCGCGAAGGAAAGCAGACCTATAGCGAGGAAGGGTGTTCTTGTTATCGATAGTTCATTTCTGTATTTGAGGATAGAGTCTTGAAAGCACCGTTAGACTAGTATACAAAGTTTGAGAGCAGGTAGCGACAGCCCCAGTAGAAGGATCCAATGTGAAATGTAGGTTTAAAGCAATGGATGTAAGAGTGGGGCTAAGAGGCAGTAGTGCGATTCCTTATTTCTTTTTCTATTCTTATAGATGTAGTTTAGTAGTACTTCTTTCAATCTGACTTTCGAGTTACCGTATTAGAAGTGGTAGTGGCAACCTTGGATACAGTAAAGAAGGAGTATAAGTAAGGAGCCTAATCCCTATGGGGGAACTCCATATGTGATGTGCGGGTAGTAGTAATGAGAGATAGCATAGCCCGAGTGAACCTACCGTTATTTATTGAGGACCAAGCGACCCTACCTTAAGAATGAATGACCTACACAGGACCTCATTATTGCCTGACCCATCAATGCATATGCAAGGTACCTTAGATGCCTGCGTCCTAGGTCGATGAACTTAACTACTCTACTATGGGATGAAAACAATGAAAAACAGAATTTACACATACCTAGTCAGCGTCAGCCCTACCTAGCAGAAAACCGAGTAAGCCCTACCTAGCAGACAACCGAGTTCTCTGTATCGCCTAACAAACCTAGTTCTTGTAATAGAAAGAATCAAATAAGTAAGTACAGGAATAAAAGTCAGGAGATATGGAATCAAAGCAAGTAGATCTATTCTCATCAGTCGCTGTTATATTCTTTAAGCAGTAGCGGAGGTCTTGTCAGCACTTTTCCTGTTCTTTATTCTTGCCTCAAGTTATTCTGATTATCCGTAGCTCGAGGCTTACTTTTGGGTCGGATTCCCTTTCTCTTGTTTTCCCGATAAATGGATTAGTTTATTTTACACTAGAACTGTACTTCTTTGGTTTGATAGCAAATACCCTTGCTTATAGGTTTAAACTTACTTGTTGGATTCCGACTTGAGAGAAAGAGGATAAAAGAAAAAGGTATTGGCTTGAAAGCAAGGAAGGTTAGTGAATAAGGAGTCAATTTCTATATTCCCAGTTGCTAGCTCAAGTCCTGTTTTGGGGAGCTACTTCCCATTCCCACTCCGATCAAAAGACTGCTACCAATGCCAATAATACTATCGCTGGTGCTTCTCACTCTGACCTTCCAGCTGGCCTCTTTTTTGTACTATTTTCTCAGAGGAATCAGACTTAACTATAAGGGAGTTAGTTTGAAGCTAGGCATTGGAGGCATTAGGAAGAGAATGAGATAGAGCAATAGGAAACTTAGACGAAGCACAAAGTCAGAAGAAAAGTGAGTAGTTCGGTTCTTGTAGTTAAGTTAATCGCTCAAGTATTTGTTTAAATTTCCAGTATTACCATTATTAGTTGCATTGCTGTTATGGATTAGCTCAATAAATCTGATATAATAGGTGAAAGCCCTGTCTTAGTTTCATTTCTTTAGTTTAGAGTTAAGCCTGTTAGACAGTAGCCAATTCTTATAGTTTAAAGTTTCATTCCGTGTTCTTTACTTCATTGTTAGATGCACTACATCGTACCTTAATTCTGATTCTGATTATATTTGTAGTAGCTTGGCGGTACTGATACTCCTAATAAGACTACAACTACTTACTAAGAGACTGGCACTGCTGTCTCTGATTCTTTTATTGCTGAATTAGATCATTTACTTATATTAATCATATGATCCAGTTTATTTACTCATATTTAGAATATTACTTAGCGCATCCAGGCATGGACAAGGTAGCCGACTTGGAAGCATTGACGGGAGTTCTCAGACTAAACCCAAAGCATAGGAGTTTATCTCCGTGGTGGCATGCTAACAATCAAACATAGTATCTGGGGGGGAGTATCGAATTTATGTTAGTTGTACCGCTTGGTGAATCAAAGTAAGCAAAGGCAGGTTCATAGGCAGACTACACAATGGGGCCACAGGGCGAGTAACAGGCTTAACTAACGCATAGGTAGAAATAGAAGTTATGAGCAGCGTACTCAGATCGGGGAGCCGGGGAATGATAAGATAAGTATAATAAGAGTTGTGTTAAGGGTAGTAATACTGATAGGCAGAGGAAGGGCCGGCTGATTTCTGTGGTTAAGTCCCCAGTGTGTGTTTTCTATTGTTACACTAATTCTTCTGATTGCGTATTTTCATTCCCGGTTTCTACCTTGATTCTGATACCGACGAATTCGATTCTAATAATAATAATACTTATGGAGATAAAGGAAAGCAATGAATTCCTTTTAGGGGTGGAGTCCGACTTAAAGACAGTAATGCCAGGAACAGGCTTAGGAATTAATACAAGTAGAAGAGGCAAGCGTATACTATATAACTTTTACTATGAGAATTCAATTACTAACTAGCAGATTCCACTATATGATTAACTATACTATTATGATATTACTTAGTTGTATAAGCTCACTTTAGCTACACTCTTTCGGAATCAAATCAGATATCCCTGTATCCAAGACCTAAGCTCCCTAGCTACATTCTAGAACCTACGATCCAGATCCTTTCTTTACTGCTTATGTGTCTCACTATACGGACTTGAGTCTTGCTGTACTTGCTGTCAAGCTGCATCTCCTGCAAACAAGACTTCTTCTATTGGCTTCGAACCTTACTGGGGGTAGTACCTTAGCCACAATTAGGACTGACTTTGCTTCTTAGGATTAGAGCCCACCGCTGCTGACTTCAAAGCTACCCTTCCTGTCTTTAAAACCTATCTATGCTGCTTTCTGGGGTTACTCGAAGACGACTGCATCAAGGGATAGAGGATATGGGCAGTAGAGCATAGAACCAAACTAGGTATTAGTCTCATTTAGGTATTACATAGCGCCGGAGGGGGAAGTAATAATACAAGAATATGGAATGGAATGTAACCAACAAGGAATCCATCTACAGCTGGAAAGGCTTTAACTCATAACATGGAAGCTGTCTTTTGGGGCACCGTATCAAACAACTAAGTAACATATAAGACATCGTACTGGGTTCCTTCTCTACCGCTACACTCTTCCCATATTCTATTAGATTAATACAATCAGTCCTGTTATCAATGGTAGAATTCCCTTTTCTTTCTTACCTGACAGTTGAGTTCCGGGCCTTGGTGGTCTTGTCAGCTGCGGTTCAGGCCTATTGGGAGAGTCCCCAAGGTAGTGAGACTTGGATCCGAGATCGGAGCGTAGAATAAGGAATGCTAGTATTGAGTTGTAGAATAAAAGATAGGAGACATAGGCCCATAGGCATTAGTTACAGAGTTAAAGAAGCACTCGTTACGTTAGGGAACCTGCTCGTCAGTACGCGCTAAGAAAGATGCCTTCAATAATTACTTAGTATTTCAATTAGGCTGCGTAAGGTAGGACTGGTTTCGCAGGGAAAGAGAAGGAGATAGGTTTGGTCAAGCCTAGCAGAGAGATAGGTTTGTTTGGTCCAGTAGGAATAAAGTCGTACATAAAGAAATAAAATAGTGGCTACAGAACTAAAATACCAAGTCACTTTACTACAGAACTAAAATACCAAGTATATTAACTAAGACTCACGAGGAGCCCCAAGCATACGAATCAAAGTAGAAATAAGGAATGAGTAAGAGAATAAACTCAATGTCCATCAGAATTAACAGTGTAGTAAAATGATAAAACAATAAAAGAACCCCGGTGCCTATAAGATTGAAATAAGCAACAGGGTCGATTACATTGAGCTACCTGATGGAGTAGAAACATAGGTCGGAATGATAGAAAGGAGCCATAACTCAATTACTACATTAGACCTAGAAGTAATAGAAGCAACCCGAGCATTAGAAGAATTATCTCCTTACATAGAAAGTCAGAATGCAGCTGTTCTATAAGGAAACAGAAGCAACTTACATCTTTCTTGGTCCCCGCCTGGATACTATAGAACGGATGATACTATGGAATGGATACTATCTAATTTATACTATAGAATGTGTAACTAAAACACCCCTGCGCTCTTAGTAGTCAAGTCAAAATGGATGCTCTTAGTGGAAAGTAATAATTTGATTGCAAGGTCAGAATCCGAGTATGTAGCTAGGCATGTTAGATCTAGGTTACTCACCGACCCTGTCCTTTCCCTGTGCTCTTTATTCTTCTATTGCTTGTAGCTCTTTCGAACAGAGCTCCTCTGCTCTAAGGTTTCTAGTGGTAATAGTTAGGATTGCGCTCATGTAAGTAACAGAACTCAATTAAGTAGTAAAAGAGAGAGAAGCGGAAACAGAATGGAACTTCCGTTATATTGGTAGAAGCCTCTGTCCCGGGGCGAAAGCTTAGAGTCTTCCGTATGGGAACTAAACTTATAAGCCTAGGAGTTCGGGGCAAGTATACGGAATTACAGAGGAAAGAATCAGAGCGGGCCTACTTATATGACTCCGGGCGTACTAATTATCTTACCCTGGCTTTGATGCGAGGGCAGAAGGTTACCTACACCATTTATTCTTTTGAGTTGTTATTTGAATTCCTATAGTAGTTAGTAGTTTGCTCGGTGACTGATCGGCGGGTTATTCAGAATTATATCCGCGCGGACTATTGTAAAGGCTCACACGCATCATAGTTCAGGAATGAAAACGAGTCAAGTCAGTCTAATGGGGTGGGGGAAAGCTGGAAAGTAATCTTGGATATCAGTAGCAGCAGTATTAGAAGTCGCAGTTGGTTTCCCTCTCCTCTGTTGCTTGTTCAACTCTTATTAATAGTAGGCTTGAAGCACCTTATTCGTAGTTGGCTTCCGAGTTCCCAGTTCCACTCTTCTAGTAGTAAGTACGATTCCTTTTTGTTAGTTTGGTCATGTAGCCCGGTCTTGGAAACAGTTGTAATAGTATCATAAGCACTAGCCCCATTCTTTTACTACTAGATTTCAGGCTTACTGTTTAGTTGCGCTCTGTACTATATTAGTAGGGAGATACCAAAATGAGGGAGACTCAAACTCGAACCATAAAGACTTTAGTAAAGAAGCAAGGTTTGCAATGATAAATATGAATGATAGATCTAGTTGTTCGGCAAGGTAAATTGGTAGTAAAACTCTAATAGTATAGGTCGAAATCAAGGAAAAGCAAACTAATATACAGTGGAGTCAGCCTGAGAGAGAGTGAAAAGAAGGTGATGAAAGCCACCAAGCAACGACTACAAAGGCAAGACTAAAAATAATATGTTATAATTCCCCCGGGGTATCGTTCTAACTATCCCAGCCATAATTCTTGTATATGACTGTTAGGGCGCTTGGCGTCTAGTAGTTACTCGTCCGGAACAAATTCTTTAGTTATGGATTTTGCCCTGGGGACTCAGCTCTGCCTTTATTGTAATGTAACTCAGTATATCCCTACCGCCTTCCACTCTTTATTGAACCCTAAAGTATTCTGAAGTGTTCTTCTAAAAATAACATTAATAATCATATAAAGTATTTCCAGTAAAGACAGGAATGAAAACAGAGACACAGCTTAAGGGCAATGGACGTAAGAGCGAAAGAAGCAAGTAAGAGACTTCAAGGCAGTAATGTGAGGCTAAGAGACTGTTCACCTTGGTAGTCCCATAAGACATAAGCAGTAATAGCAAGTACAGAGCTATTTTTAGCTTTTCTTGTTTTTTTTCTCTTGACAGTTGTGTTTGAGTAGTTCATATAGGCTGTTTGCTAGTGGTTCCTTTCTTGTTAGTGGGGAAACAAACCTTTGATCACGCTCCCAGATATAGTGAATGATTGCTCGCTCGCAGAATTAGTTAACCTACCAAAGGAGTGAGTGAACCTACCGAAGCAACACTAGACACAGACTAATTGATGTCACTAGGAGATATTGATTTCAATACAAACACCCGCGCAGAGGAGCTACATTACCTTATATATATATGGATTCAAAGCAAAAACAGCCTATTTTCATTCTTCGACTCAGGGTACGATCCAGTGCGTGCATCTACTATAGTCGGAATCAGAATAGTCGGAATAAGAATAAGCAGCGGAACAGCGAATTCAACTCAAGAGGAAGAGGCCAAGCCCGAAGCACACATCCCATAACAACATATCCTTAATAACCCGTCGATCAGTCTGCCCTTCCCTCGCTTTCAACCCAACAACCTCTTTCACACCACAGGCCTCCTCTCTTTCTTTAAACACAGCATCGGGTCCTCTAGCCACGGATCTCGCATCTATCTGTATTTGACTTTACCCTGCCACCAATGATTCTATTACTGAGCTGAGCTTTGGACTCTATTATGATATAATATATTCATTCATTATTCGATTACTTATTAACCCAACTCGCAACTTTGACTTCCCCCACTCGGCTGGGAAACCAACTGTAAGAAACTGGGAAACCGCCTCTACTAACAAGGAATCAAATCAATACCAATCAGAGTAGAGCTACTGGTGTAAGTAGACTGCCGCGACACTCTTTCCCTTAATCATATTAACTTCTATTAATACTATCTAAAGTCCATTCTTATAGTTATTCGTTCCACTCTGACTTTACTACTTTTTAGTGTAATATCAACAACGAGATCTTTCCTCTAAACTTCTATCGAACACCGACAACATACCCCTACGGAACACATCCCTTAAGAGTAAATAGTCGTGGGTGTGTTGTGCCATACGGAGGTTTAAATCAATGTATAAATCAAGGTTACGTACCATACACAGGGGCTACTATTATATATCATATGAAAACAATAAAACACATGGCATGCTACTTACTATTACATGACACGCTACTTACAGAAATACTTAACTACACTCTAAAAAAAAGCAAAGGGCAGCGTCAGCTGCTGGCTTGGAATCAATCCGGAAATCGAGAATGGAAGAAAGGAAAGGTAGACTTAACTAAAGGCGAGGCGGGCAATAAGGAATGCAAGAAGGGAGTGCCAGTTTGCGAGGAAGAGAGGTAGGCCCGAACTCATAGGCAAGAAATGGATTAAGAGATGCCAGTTTTTTAGTTAGGAGCGGCAGTAAAGTCTTATTGATGTGTAGTTCATACAGTCCTGCTAGCAGTGATCCGAGCCTTGTTATCTCCAGTTGGATCCCCTAGTTTCTGTTTCTAGTGTAGTGGCGCAGTGTCTTAGTCTGATAGCTATTATAGCTCAATTCTCTTGAGCGTTGGTATTGATCTTTCCCTTGGTAGTTATATTCTTTTCCTTACTTATTTGATTCCGAGTCCCTAGTTGTTCTCTTATTTACAGTATTGTAGTATTAATTGGTAGTCCACCAACCCATGTGTTATACGCATAGAAGAGTAGAGGGAGGGTTAGATAAGGGACAGTAAGCCCCGTTAGTAGTCGTGGGATTCTTTATCATAAGTAAGGAGCACTAGTTAGAGCCTTAGCTTTTGATTCTAATAGTAGGTGTTTTCATTCTCACACTTATTAGTTGGATTACTGCTTTTGTGTTAAGGTCTTAGAAACGGTAGGTCAATTCCAAGTTTCGAGTTCAAGTCCCATAGTTATTAGTGGAAGGATCAAAGGTAAAATCAATAATGCAAGTAAGAGCAGGAGAACCAGAGAAAGTAGTGAAAGAGAGTAGAGTGAGCTTTAGATTTAGTAGTAGCAGTTTTTTTGTTACTAGTTCCATTCAACAAGCTTATACTACAAACTGCCAAGCAACTCGCCAAGTAACATAGTAAGTGTAGCTGCAGTCCCTTCTGTTATTCAAGTATAGTTTAGGTCCCTGTTATTAAAGTTGAGTTCTTGGCTTTACCCCTGGTAGTGCTTTCCCGAGTATAAAGGGGAGTCCGCTCGTTCATTCCTGTAGGCTGTAGTTCATCCACTAAAGAATCAGAGAAGAAGCAAGGTATAAAGGAACAGTATAAGAAGAATCCGCAGTGTCGAGATAGTATCAACGTTAAGGCCCGGGAAATATGATAAGTTGGTAAGATTAATGAGATGAAATAGATAGTGGTAATTAGAAAGAGAGGTTAACTCCCGAAACTGTACTTGCGCTAGAAGAGTCTTCATCGTCGGGAGCTAAAAAGTGTGTTTTATTAAGGATCGGGGTGGGTTAGTTGGAGCAGGTAAAGAATCATAATCCTAAGATGCCAAAGTCGTAGATATAATCTGCTGTATCAGGGGATTAATCAGTTCGAAAGGAAAGTTGAGTTCGACACAACTGAATGGGAATTCCATCAGGCCCAGAATCCAAGTCAGGGTAAGGTGTCAATAAGGCTTTACAGCTTCACGACGTGCTGAAGAAGACTATACAAATAAGTGCTATAAGGCTTTCATTTAACTTAATCTTTTCTGCTATAAGGCTTTCATTTAACTTAATCTTTTCTTAGTAGTGGTCCAAAAGTAGGCTAATACTCTGTTCAAATAAGCGTTAGCGCCCCGACCCGAGAGTCAGCTGTTAGAGTTTGAATTGAAGAATGGAATCCTGAGAGCGCCAATGCCAATCTCCCGTTAGTCTTGCCTTGCGCAGGCAGGGGAGGAATACTTAATTCGCAGAGCCTACTTAGATGAAAAGTCCGCGGGCAGCTTAGATTCCTTTCACTGGCACCCAAGGAGACTCCATTTATAGACTTATCGCTTGCTGCATCGTTGTCTGAAACTACTGTACTAGAAGCACAATTGGATACAGAGGAAGTCGAGATCAGCTGGGTTGGGAACAGACCTTTATGAGTTCGGGTAAAACAAGAACGACTCTTCAGGTAGTTTGGGTAAACAAGAACGACTCTTCTGGTAGTTTGGGTAAAACAAGAACGTAACTTCTGGTAGTTTGGGTAAAACAATAACGTAACTTCTGGCGTGTCTGTTGATTTGTATGTTGTGTGTTCGGGTAGTGCTTCCACTGCGAAGTCATTATTACCCTTCGGTAGATTGGGCGTCGGTCTGGCTTGGATGGAGACGGGGTGAGGCGTCGTCAATGGCTACTTTATTTTGCTTCCTCTTCCTCAGCGCTCTCTTCATATGGTCGTCGGCGCACAGGATCGGTATTCGCTGCAGCTCAAACTAGTTCCATACTATTATTTATCATCGACCCTAATCAACAAAACCTTGAGTTAGAGACTTATATTGCCTTTATTTCTTAAGAGGGTAATGTAGGTCTTCTCTCAATACGTGTTTTTCGAGACAGATGAATTGAGCCGCTTTCATCATGGCACACTATAGAATAAGGTACTGCCAGATTCGCTGAGCTCTTCTCTTTCATTAGCCTTTTGATTTACACTAGCTCTTATTCTAGTTTGTTTAAATATTATATCTTCTAGGGTGTTATAGTTTGTTTAAATATTATATCTTCTAGGTGGTAGGCACATATCATAGGTATTGGATGTATCGTTAGTTTGTTTAGAGTTGAATCTGCTTCGCTTATTTTGATCCGTAGCAGAAAATAGATCCCTTACCACCACTTGACTAAATTCTTAATATTAATATGTAAGTCTAGAAGACAGCAGATACTATGGATCCTCTGACTCCCAATCAGATTGCCTTCCCGGGTATCGCCGGTCTTGCCTGTAGGTCGTGATGTGCCTCGAGATGGCCGTCTGTCTCCTGTCTCCCTGCTGGTGGGGAATCCGCTCCGGGGTCGTTGCTCTGCTGCATCTGGCCCGTCCTCTAGGCACCTTTTGAAGGCAGGGAGTGTTACAACGTACACGCTTCCTTGGTGCTTCTCATCAGTTGCAGGGTTTGGTGGCCCGAAATAGACTTGGCTTCGCCAAAAGGCCTCATCTCCAAAGCCCGACTCGCAAGGCTGTAAGGTGCTAAAGCCTCTCGCCTCGCTCTTGTTACATGCTATGTTTGCCTTCTTCATTACCAAGTAAAGGGTGAGTCCCATGCTATAGTTTGTGGATCTCGGTCTCACGCACTAATCCCTACAGGTTTCCATAGTATGCCGGCCGCCCTACCTAAACCAATCATCATATCGGTCCCTAAGCCCCATTGCTAGAAAGGCTCGGCTTCAAAACCGTACGTGGAGCTTCCGCCTCATACGGCTCCTCTAGGGATGTGGGTAGGCCCAGGCTTGTGCGGTTCAGGTTTGTTGTACACGACCTAAGTTTAGCATTCAGTAAGATACAGCGCTGGTTCGCCAGAGGAAAGGGTGTAGCGAGCAACATTGCACAAACCAGAGCACTATTCTTGTCTCCCCTAGACTATTATTGTCTATAAATTGATTAAGCTGACCACGTTACTGATAACCGCTGAACGAGACTATTATTGTCTAGAAATTCATTAAGCTAGAAATTCATTAAGCTGACCACGTTACTGATAACCGCTGAACGAGCAATTACTCCCCAACTTCAAAAATGAAACCTAGGTAGGGGCATCTTCGGGGAGTAGCCCGCTTGCTTCTTAATAAACTTCCTGGCACATACATTAAGGAAGCCATCGAAAGGTTACTAAAACACCAGAAACTGATACTACCCGAGCTAATGATAGAGGCAAGAAAACTTTCCGGCCAAGTCCCATTAATTGATCATAACGATATCGTGGAAATGCTGCACGGACCCATATATAAAGGAAAAGAAAAAGATTCACCTTTATACTAAACCAGATCGAGCCCGGGATCTTATTGGAAATTGGAAGATCTAGGATAGGCGGCCAACCTCCTGGAAAGAGCAATGTGCATGGACCGGGTGAGTAGGGATGCAGCTCCGTGGACCGCTCGTCGGGCCTGATAGGTTGTGGTTTAACACCCTTCTCAAAGGAACCGTACGTGAGACTCTCGCGTCATACGGCTCCGTCCTGGAATCTGGACCTTACCCTTTATTCTTTGACCAACGGGTCCTCGAACCCATATAGGTTATTAATAATTAATTCATTGATTGATGTCAAGGTAGCTTTAGCCATTGATTGATGTCAAGGTTTTGATTGAAGCGGTAGAAGCGAATCTTCAGAAGCGAAGCGATCTTACGGGCCGGGAAGGATACCTTCTTATTGCGCGTAAGCTACCAAAAAAGGAATTAAGGAATAAAATAACATTATAAAAAAATAGGCATGGAGAGGGTCGACTACAAGACTTAAACTACAATCAAAGTCGGCCTTCATTTCTAATGCCCTACCTAGCTATCCTTATAGCAGACAACTATTGCAAGCCTACTCAACTAATCTCATGTAAACGACTGTGCGAAACTGCACCTAACTAATAGATCAAGACAACTCCTTTTGAAACATGTAGTTTACGTCGTTGTTAGGATCTTTACCCGGGCCGGGCTAGACTATATAGACTTCCCAAGCTCTATGCTGTTTGGGAACTGTGCTAGGGTCTTACCACCTTCTGGATTAACTATATTTGAGTCTTTGGAGTACTTTTTGATTATATTCCGTGCCGAAGATTTGTGTTTGTGGGCTGGGGTGAATATAGCAGACCAGCGGATCTGGTAGTCGACAATCGTTCGCACTTGGTAAAGGTTGTCGCAGCATCTATAGTAGGAAAGAAGACTTATAGCGAAGCCAGCGTACCAATTGACTATGTCTCCGTCGCTGACGTTCGTAAAAGAGGCTATGTGGATAGGCCTTGGTCTTCTTTGGCTAATTATACCTCGATCCCGAAGCCTTCGGAGTATCTTTTTCATAGGCGCCCTTATCTGTATGGGGAATTCGCTGCTGAAAGATCTCGCCCAGTGTCCCTCTATTTCCCCCGCTGCCTTCCGACTCGAAGGAGTATACAATGAACACTTCCGGGCATCAGTGACCGAGCAGTTAATGGGGACGGACTGTTGAACGTCTGATGGCACGTTGCTGCGACCTGAGCTATGCAACAATGAGATCTCCCTTGATCCTTGCCAGATGTAGGTCCCCCAGAATATGCAAGCTTGGGGACTTATTACTCCAGCTGTTCCATGAGTCGGAGCTAGTTTAACCGCGTCCTGTAAACGACCTCTGTAGCTCATCCCCTTCGTAAGCTCTTTGATCGGGAGACTATTACCTAGATCCCTAAACTTGGAATGGATCGCGCTGCGTAGGTTTAAAGCTGTTAGATGGATACGGTGCTTCACCCGTAGACGCTTCTCCAGCTCTCGCAATAATTGGTTTGGAGTAGTACTCGGAGGGACTTCCCGAATAACCGTACCAGGGAATTCTACCTTACTCCGTGCTGCTATGGTTGTTGATCCTGCAGAGCCTACCAAAAGGTTAAGGCCGGATTGTAGGAAGTGGGTAATACGGTTTTTCATTTCTATGATAAGCTCTATGGCACCCACGATTCCAAGTAGTAAGTCGTCGGCATATCGCGCGTAACAAATCCTTATTAATGAGTCATGGGTTTTCAAGGGGGCCAGCTTACGGGCCAGGCCTCTATCTGACCTGATAACTAGTACTGACTCCCCGCCCAGCTCTATCTGCAAGCCCCTGATTTTGCAAGACTTAATAAGGTTGTTTCTTCTCATAGCATAATTGATGCCTTCCATACCAGACTTCGGGGGAAACCCAGCGGCTTCTAGGAGGAAGGCGGCGCAAAGGAGGCTCGAGGGCTTGTTAAGAAAGGCGGCACGCCCAAGGGGGAAAACGAAAGGTGTTTTATTGTCTCTCCTTCGCCGCGGGGTGCTTGTGTTTGGGGTGTGCCACGACGAAACAAGGGAATGAAAGGTTGCTTTGCGCTGGGTGCTCTTTACCCTACCTACAATGATGGCTCTATTGTCTTGGGGAGCCTTGAAGCTTGCTTCTTCTCCAGACTGCTCTTTGTCATCAACCATACTTTTACCTGTCCTTAAGAGAACGGATCTTATTCTCTGAACTAGAGGAATTTCGTGCTTATGTCGGATCCTACCTATCTCCTGATCGAGTTTGTGTAGGTAGATGTTGCCTAGTAGGGCCGATAGTTGTACACTGTGTGGGACAGAGTAAGGGCCCTTCTCACCTCCTACGAGTCGTCCGGCTAACTTGAGTTTCTGAGTGGAGTAAAAGAACTTGGGATCGTCGATCTCCTCCTTTAAGATTGAGATGATTCTATGTCGGTCGATGGTGTGAAAACACTTCCTGATGTCGAATTCCAAAAACCCGCGAGAAGTTCCAAACTCTTCTTTGATTCGTCTTAGCACCGAGTGGCAGCCTCGACCCGAGCTACTGTGTGATGTGTCTGGAAACTCGGGATCGTAAATTGATTCGGGTACCATTCTGATCGCCTCCTTCATGATCTTTTCTATGGATAGAACTACTGTAAGCGGTCTAAACTTCGACCCTTCTTTCTGCATTTAAGAAAAGAGGTAAGCAAAGCCTGTTTTTTGCTCCCTATATTGAGAGATCTGGTACTCACCGGCCTGAACGAAACTTGATGCAAGTAGTAACATCACCCTCGGGCCCAGACTCAGTGTACTTATCAGCATCTATAAAGATAAGATACAGAATGAGATGCTAAGATAAAGAAAGTGGTTTCATTCTATTACTACAGCGGCCCAGTTTTGTTTTAGGCCTTGGCCGAACACTTGACTTGTTTATAACTTCCTATAACTATTATTGGGCTGCCGCGCCTGAACACATCTGAAGGCATAGCTCATCATAAATATACTTTCTGTTGTTTCTTATTGTAGTTGTGGGGGGGTTTCATTCTCGCTGCTACTGGT
Source organism: Musa schizocarpa (assembly GCA_900464855.2). Taxonomy (NCBI): domain Eukaryota; kingdom Viridiplantae; phylum Streptophyta; class Magnoliopsida; order Zingiberales; family Musaceae; genus Musa; species Musa schizocarpa. The sequence continues at coordinate 60,395 of LR890034.1, forward strand.
TTAAGACCTTAGCTACCCGGTTGCATTCTTAAACTACCCTGTTTCGTTCTCTGTCATATGAGTTTTCAGTCTGGGCAACACCAGTATCCGGCTTGGAAGCATGGGTTTAGATCTAACTCTAACTCTCCTCAGGCTAATAATACGGATTCTACTACAGCAGAGCTCGGTCTTGGTTGGGTCAATTACTTACTCATACATACTATGATAATACTATCTTCTACTTATACTTAGAATCAGAACGAATAGAATCTCTTGCCTCTCCTCCTCCTCTGGCTCGTTGATTGTCTAGTTACTTGGCTGATAGCAAAGAGTATAGTACCTGAGTTACTGGCCTACTTCTAACTTAGGGCTTACTACTGACTACTAACTAGATGCGGGCAATCGGTGGGAAAGAGAAAAGCTACCACTTGGGGAATTAGTTTCATACCGACCCGAGCTAACTCTAACTCTTGACTTGAGAACTGGAACTGGGGAGTTCACTCTACTACTACTGGTATTAAACAAGAACCAGAACTGGGGCAGTACCACCAGGAGCTGTACTAAAGGTCTGAAACTATCACTAAAAAAACTAGGAGCCAAGCGTATACTAATGAGTTTCATTTCTTACCTTTGAACTTAGGGCTTACTCAACACCAGTAACAGACTTCTAACTCATAACTCCTTACTGAATAACTAGTAACTGACTGAATAGCCTAGTAACAGAGGAATTAAACCATCTCAACAAGTTAGTCAACAACACTACCCGAGTAAGTAAACCTACCTACTCCTAGTTTCGGAATCAAACAAGCACTAGGCAAACTGAGCTGAGGGAGCTGATCTTATAGATTAAACAAGAACAGGACTGACTCTCATCTACTTCTCCTATTGCTACTAATACTGTTATGGCTATAGACTACTATACTACTTATTAAACGACTCTATTACTAGTTGGGTCAAGAACTTCCCTTTAATAACTTACTTCGAGCAATCGGTGGTATAGTAACAGACTTCAACAACTACCCACAAAATCAGTAAACAAGATCAGTGCAGGAACCAGAAAGTAAGTAAACAAGATCAGTGCAGTTCCAACCCCGGGATTTTGGATAGCGATATGTATAGGACCGGTAAGTCCAGTCCATTCTTATTGTCTGCCGACCTATCCTTTAAGTGCTGACCTAGACTCTTAACATGGGGCGAGCCTAACCACTTTCATTCTATCTTCTGTCCCATTCTATAAGATATAAGAGAACAGATGAAACTCGGGAAAGCCTTGAACTCCTATTCCACTAAGAAAGTTAGGGCTCTTTACTACTATACAACTAGTATTTATGTACTAGATGCGGACAATTGGTAGGCTGCAAAAAAAACGAGTGAAATTCTTTGATTTACTGGGGGAATTCTCCCACTGGAGCTTCATGCCTTTGACTACGGTATCAGTCTTATTGTTAGTTGTTTGATTCTGCAACTCACTGGTTTGACTCATAGGCCCATTTGACTTAAGGCTTATACCCAATAGCTCTACTCTCTACTGGGGGGCTGTTTCGTTCTTTAACTACCCTGTTCCATTCTTAAACTAGCATTGGGCAATCGGTGGGATTAATACTTATACTATAGCTGTGCGGACAATCGGTAGGCTTACTACTGTACTACTCCACTGGTTCAACTTGACTACTACTTGTAAACTTAAGAGAAGACTAAAAGAACTTAAGCCTACCCTCAGGCTACTAATACTTATTGAAACTAACCTAACTCCCAAACCACATAGCAAGTAGGCAAGCTGCGGCATACAATCCGTTTTCACCAAACCCCAGTAGCTCTGTTCTTGTTCTTGTTGCACCCCCAGCTCCATCTTTAGCTGATGATCTTAGTTCCAAAAGAAGCTTTTCACTGATATGCTTTCTTTATCTTTAGAATATATAATAAGTATAATAAGAAATCTGAAAAAACGAATGCTAGCTTTTGTAGTTCCTAAACTTGAGTTCTAAAGTCAGCTACAATCGATTCTTTAAGTCGAGAAGCAGAGGTCGGAAAAAGGGATGCTCTTAGATCAGTAATAGGCGCTTTCCCTTTCTTTATGTGGTTGACCAGAGAATTAATCCGAATCCACGGTGTCAAGGCGGTAAGCTGCGAGCGGGTCTCTCGAATCAATCCATTAGTGGTAGGGTTGACCGGGCTATAAATGATAGAGTGGGACCGGGCAGTAAGAATAGGGTGTAAAGCGCATTCTTTCTCATCTTTCTCTTTTTTATGACAAATATGACATGTCACACCCCCTTTGGAACCTATCAATGCATTTATTTCTTAAATCCTTAGGGTCGAATACAATACTTTTGGATGGGTAGGCTCGGTAGTCCTTGTTTCAGGCTTGCCCTCACTCGTTCCGTTCTTTCACTCCTTAGGGACATTCTGTAACTCTTATCCACTTGCTTGGCCTTTCACTCCTTAGTTCCATTTAGGGTAGCTGGCAACCATCCCTCGAACCAGTTAGTAGATCCCACTACTTGTAAACAGAAGAGAAGACTCACACTAGGATTAAACTCGAACAGAAAGATACTTGTAACCGGCAAGCTACAGTACTAGATGAAGGCAATCGGGAGGCTTACTCACTGACTTAAGGCTTACTACCAGCTAGGTTCATTCTGATCTCTTTGAGCGCTCAATTCTGATCTTAGGAGCTATGCTTACTGGTTGAGTTCTGATCTTAGCTGCTATAGTATTGGGTTCTTCTCAGGGGTCTTAGGCTTCTTCCTTACCTCTTATTTTATTCTGGGGACCGGTTGAAGGCTTGAGCGCCGCTCCTAGCTATTACGGGGATGCAGGCTGATACTACCTGGTTGCATTCTTAAACTACCTCTGTTACTCCTTAAACTACCTCTGTTACTCCTTAGGGACATTCTGACTTAGCCTTCTGAGTTGGTCTCTGACTTTCCTCTCTCTCCTCTGCTAAACTCTATGAATTCCACCTCTCAGATTAAGGATTCTCCCTTACCCTTTCTACTTCACCTCGTCTCTTTGAACTCCAATTCATGGAACCCTGTGCTCCCTCCTCTAAGAATTGAGTTGACTTACCGATACTATGATCCATCCTATGATCCTACTCTTGAGTCTTTACCTTCTGCAGATCCAGATCCTTATTCCTCTTTTGATCCTACTCCTTCCTCTGCACTGACTTTAAGCTTTCCGGACTGGACAGACTCTAATCCTTAATCAGCTTTTGATCCGTCTTATTCTCCTGGTTATTCCCTCTCCCTCCACTAAAACTTCTTCCACTGGGCTGGGCTGGGCTCGCTTGCGCCAGACTGCAACTAAGTAGTCAACTAACCACTCCAGTTATGGTTTCTGTCTAAACTAACCACTAATGCCTACTGCCTGGCCTCTACTTATGACTGAACTGCTGAACTTGCAAGACCCAACAAAGACAGATGAAAGTCAAACACCCGACCTATACATTCCTTCCCTAGCCTTACCCTGACTTGATAACTGCTCTAACTGCTTCCCTTGACCACCTCCTAAACTGCTTCCCGACCCGACCTCAACTCTGTTAACAAAGACTTTTATTGCTCTGGACTATTCTCCTCTGTCAACTAAGTAAGTAAACCAGCCTAGCCTAGTAACTTCATTAAACAAGTCAGTCCACTGCCCAAGCCTACCCCTTAACGAGGCAAAACTCACCCATATCCGACACAAGAACACATGATAGGCAATAGGGCACCTGTGACTAGGTACTAAGCAATAGGCACCCCCCTTACCTACAAACATGATAGGCAAAACGGGACCTGAACAAAACACATGATAGGCAAAACTCACCCATAATAGGCGCAACCACATCTATTCTATGACATTATGCTTTCCTATATGAAGAAGTCCTATGTTTACTATACTGTGTCTGTACTGAGTCAATGGAACTAAAATCTCTCTTGTTTTATTCTGTGTTTCTCTATTCCTAAGGTGTTAAGTAAACTCTCTTTCCCACTCCAGTTCTGGTTTCTGTCTAAACTCACCACTAATTCCAAAGACACTCTCGACAAATCATTCTACTAGCGACTCCGACTCCTGGGGTTGATACAACTGGTTCCCCACACTTCTGAATTAAGCCTTTCCTCTGTCTCTTATCCGATACCTCTATCTGTTCTCTTCTCTATAGACTTTAGACCATAATTGATCTATGTGATTTCCCATCAAACAAAAGAAGTTATGTTAGAGTGCATTTATTGCCTATATATTGATTGAGGGTTCAGTTGCTCAAACACCCGGTTTTGAAATAGCTAATAGAGAAATGCTAGATAAATGGTATAGTACTTAACTTGAGTTCGGATGGAAGTCAACTCCATTCCGAGCCTACCCCGTATCTGTCTTGCTGGTGCAGTGTATCAGTCTTCCCATCACTGGTTTAAGTCTTGATAGTTTGGTAACTTGGTGAACCAAACAGTACCCAAATCGGGCTGTCTCTAAGTAGTATCGGACTCAAACAAGGGCTACTCGGACTGATGCTAGTGGTATCGATTCTCTGATGTTATTGGGTATAGTAAGACTAAGACAAGTGGGTAACAGACTTAACCCGATGCCAGTAAGACCCCCGCTGCTAAAAATACCAGACAACTAACAACAAGAACCAGACTCAAACTAGTGCTCCTCAGCCTGAAAGCAGGTATACTCAGAATGCAAGCAAGGGAAGTTCGACTGATAGGAGTGAGTGACAACCTGAAAGCACTAACAACAGGACGCCAACCAGTGCATCTCAGAATGAAAGCAAGGGTCTCTGGATTGATGCTAGGTAGCTCGGGTCAGGTGTGTGGGTGCGGAGGATAGAGTGAGTTGAGTTCGGATAGCCCAGGAGTGGGGAGTTTACAGAGGTAGATTAGCAAGATCAGAGGAGAGGTCTAGTAGCAAGAGAGGTCTTAATGTCAGCAAGTCAGAATGAAACTCCGTAGCCCTTAACTCGCTACCGCCATGAAGACAGGACTCCGGAATAAATAGTTATAACTCGGGTATTACTTGTTATGCCTTTGTAGCAGTTGCTTGGTGAATTGAACTAAGTAGTCTATAAGTAGGAATTACAGAATTCGTTGAGCCGGCAGTGGAATTCTTTGTTGCATCTGTATTTGTTAGTTAAATACCGGAGTAGTAGTAGTAGTAGCTTGAGTATAGGCCCTTTTAGTAAGTTGGTTGATGAGAGTCAAGTTCCTGTGAGAAAGTTAGGACCGGGAGTTTCAAGAATACAGAAGCAGCCAAGTCAACAAGCGGATACTTACTTGTTTAATTCTTATACTACTTAGTGAATTTCTTTGTCTTATACTGGATGCAGGGGCCAAGCAACTACTAGACAAGTCACTACGTAAGTGTAGCTAAAGTGAGCTAAAAGCGCGGTAGTCTTCTCTGAAGTTTACAAGTAGAGGTGTCTGGTTTCATCAGTAGTAGGAGCTAGTCTCTTTTACCTACAAGTTTCATCCCTTGTTGAAGACCGAGTTGACCTCAGTAATTGAATTCAGTAGGAGCCGGAGGTGTTGTATAGTAGTAAAGAGTACATAGCCATAGTTTAGGTCGGATGCCAGTCCTGTTCTGGTGATTGTTTGAGTTGATTTCTTTGTCGAGAGTGTCTTTGTCGAGTAGTTGAAAGTAGTTCTCTTAAGTAATAATACCAGTGAGCCGGCTACTCAGTAGTTAAAGGAAGAATTGAACTCAGTAATTGAATTCAGTAGTTGCAGGGGAGCAATAGTAGTGGAGTGGTCCAGTATACGAGTAGTTTCATCAGTAGTAGTAGGAAGACCGGTCCCTTATTCTTATTAGTTTCATCCCGAGCAGCAGAAGTGGAATCTGTCTTTTAACCCCGGCCAAGCACCGAAGACTTACTATAAGGAGGGCTCTTTGAAACCACCAACAAAGAATGCAACTGGGGGGAATTGAGCTAGGTTTGAATCTAGTAGTAGTAGTCCAGGTAGTTGTAGTGACTAGGCTGTGTTCCGGTGCTAGTTTCAATAAGTATTAGTAGACATAGGAGAGGTCGGGGTGCTAGGCAAGAGAGATAAATTCTCCTTTTCCTTCGTCTTCAAGTATAGGTCTGGTCCTGTTTCATCAGTAGCTGAGGCAGCCAATGAGGTAATCAAACGTCGTAGGCAAATATAGAATTGAACTCCTAAGTCAAAGAATTAAACAATAAAGTAAGTACTACTATCTTATTCCCCTCGGAAACTTTACTTGCTTCTCGAGCGTCAGTGGCCAAGCAACGAGCCAAGTCACTACAAATGTTACGCTAAAGGGCAGCTAGTTCGAACGTTAGCATATTTCGATGAGGATTTGATTCCTTTCGCCCGATATACTTAACCGATTATTCTTCTGGAGTCATCAACAAAGAAAGATTCCACAAGGGATGAAGCTAGAACAGAAACATACTTTCTTCGCCTAGCTTAAGATCCTATAACTGGAATAGGAATAGGCCGACAAGGATAAGGAAGCTATTCTGGGACAATCAGGACATTCTATAATACAAACAGATGAAACAAACAAGCTACTACGCATGTAGTGAATTCTTTCCTATAACATGGGTACTCTAAATATCAGATATCTTGACTAACGGAATGAGGCTCACAGATACATAGCAAGTAGGAAAGCAACTACTAATTGTTGGGGATGAAACTATCACAGGTAATTCATAAACGGACTTTAGAACGGAACTGATCTATCTGTTTCTTATCTTGGAGTGAAATCCAACAAGCTACTACTAAAAAAGCACAGAGAGTAAAAAATCCCACAAGTGTGTTAATTTGTTCGATGCCTGTAACGAGTCTGGTATTCATGGCGTTAGCAAGCACTAGACCACTCCTGTTACACTTGTATACAAACCCTTATATACAAGCTGCTTGTCTCTGTGACTAGGGTAGATTAGTTACGAAAGTGAATCAGTGCTTGTTAAGTCGATGATATAAGATCTTTTTGAAGGTCCACTACCGGTTTTAGCTTCAGTAGAGTTTCTTTGAGTGCGAAAGTAATCTGTGTTGTCTACAAGATAAGAAGCTGGACTGGAGAAGACTCCGTTGAAAGATCATAAACTTGATCAATATCCGTAGTAGGAACTCGAAACAATTCCGAGGGCTTCTTCCCTTTAGCATTAGAAGGAAGGGTTAACAAGATACCTGTGTTATGTAAGAAAACAATAAATGAAATAAACAAGAGAAAATCATTCAATTGAATTGAGTAGTAGTGTAGTAAATAAATTATTAGGAATCATAGGAATAAGAGGAAGCTGTAGCCGTATCAAGGTCCGGGTCATAAGCATACGTTCCTTGATAAGTCAGAATAGAGAATAGAGAAGAGATATAAGAGTCGGAGTTCAGGAAGCTATACCCGGAGAAGGAAGGTTTGGTTTTACTCGTTTGTTTCTATATCTAGTGCTCAATAAGATAATATGCTAGTACTGTTAATATGCAAGTAAAGTGTTTATGGCGTCAGTTACTAATAAATACGGCCAATACTATTTGATAAGGTTAATTCTTTGACTGTTTGTTTTACCAGTAAAGTCCCGCTTTTGGGAGCCCAGTTTACCGGACAAGCTACTACTACTAGTCTGGTTTTAGCCTTCTTGCCAGCCCTGTTTCCCAGGCAATGAAATCAGTGTCATCTAAAATAGAAGCCGAATATCCTTGTATGATATATTGGGGTAACTAACCTACCTGGTGCTCCTTTAAGAATAGGGAGTTTCTGTTTTCAAGTAAGAAATACAGAAGAGAACTGTAAGGCAGAAATGCAGAATTATACTATTCAGAGTTGACCTCTTTCTCGCCAAAACCCTGTAAATGCTCTTAACCCACATAACCCAGTGCTCCTAAAAACCTGTACATGTTCTTAACCCACATAACCCAGTGCTCTTTCATTTAAGAATAGAGTTTACTTACCTCAAAATATAGTATAAGAATAAAACAATAAACTCGGAATTCCACTCTATCTGGCCAACCGAGTGCTTGCTCTCAACTATCAAAACAGAATGCAACAAATAAGGTACGCGCAGAAGAAAGAGATGAAACAAGAGAATCATCAAGTATTGTGCCATGCCAGTTCGAGTATTAGTATGAATTGCAACTCGGAATACAGAAAAGGTGGCTTGGGGCTAGTTTTATCCTAGTTTGTTGGTGACAAGAGTCCCAGAGTGAGATGAGAGTCCTGTTGGACCACCCACGGGATAAGGCTTCAGATCCAACACTAAGAATTGAATTGGCGCTGAGGAAACTATCAAGTCAGAATGGAACTTCAAGTAGAGTAAGGGGCAGAGTAAAGTGTTCGTGGACAAGCAACAGGACTGCTGTGCCAGTGGTTTCAGGCTTCTACTTACAAGTTGAATTCTTCACGCGGTAGGAAAGGTTTTAGTTTTCTAATTCCGCCTTCTTTTCTTGCGCTTAACCAACACTAGGATCTGAGATCTGAAGCCGCCCTTACTAATAGTGCCGAAGATGGATCTGAATAAGGAGCGGGATCGGGTACTATTGCAACTAAGTGACTTTCGAGGATAGGTTGGCAAGGCTGATTCCTATTTCTCTGAAGCCGAAGATGGAGCTAGAGAAGGCCTAATACATAATTCGGGCAGTTGAGTTCTTGTGAGCTGAGCAACTTTAGGAGTTAGTTCCAAAGTCAAGTGAAAGCACTGGAGTTAATCTTTACTACAACAGTATTAGTTGACAGAGAAGAATAGGGATAGATCTCAACAGGAACAGGCAATTATCCACTTCCAGTTGCGTGTACTCTTTCTTCTGTAAGAAAGTGATATTTCTTCCACAACCCTTGGCTATCGAATAAATCTATTGAGGGTGAGGTGGTTTACTTACTGAGTGGGGCAGTTACCGGCTTCTATTCTATAAGACTACGGCGTGTAGGGGAACTCTCATTATTCAGTCAATTCCATTGGGTTTCTTACCCGGGTTAGTTGGATAACCTCTGTGCTAAGGGAGTATTATAACCCACTTATATTGAACTAATTGAACTAGTCGACTTACGAGCAATAGATAAGAGAAGGAGTTAATTGAACCTATGGAGCACCGGGTCCAGGTATAGAACATAGTAAATACCCACCATCCGTTCCCGAGTTAAATAAGTTCTCTTTCTTCTATAAGTCAGTTAGTGCTTCAGAAGCCCGAACACAGGGGCGAGTAACGTCTAGGAATTCAATAAGTGGGCGAGTGTAGGCAACAAGATCTGCTACTGGGCGAATAAAGTCTACATCGACTCTGGAAAAGCACTCTCCGAATACTGAACTTTTCAATGAAATCTTAAGAGAAGGTAGAAAACATTTGAATAAAACCGGCATCCGTGGATCTCTGCTTTAACAGCTGACTTTACTTCTTATGCTTCCTCACCAGCACCAGATCTAGATTCTTCTCCTGTATGAGATGTGCAAGCAAGAGAGAAGGAATAAGCAAGCCTACTCGCCCTCGGTGCCTTCCCTTTTCTGCTTTTGTTTCCACAACCTGCCTCAGTCTGCTTTTCTTTGATCTATCTCTGCGGGTCACATCCTTATTATGCTACTGATCTAGCTGTTGACCCAACCTTTTGAACTGCTGATTCTCTTTTAAAACTAGAGCGGTAAATCACCTATCCTCTTGAGCACCCTGCAACAATACCACCAGCGGAAGATCTCGGATCTCGGGAGCAGGGCAATCAGAGAGTCAAGTTAAGGAAAGGATATGAACTCATTAAGTATAGGCTAGACTTTACTCGGACCCGAGCCCGCCTCAAAGGGAGTACTAGGCGCAGAGGAAACAAATCATTGAACCCTGCGGAAAACTCATACTGTTATGCCTTGCCCACCCTGCTGTCAACTAATTCCATTCTATTCTGAAGTATATGCTTACCTGGAAACAACCAAACTACAAGCACCGGAACAAGTAATGTAGTACTTTAACGAGTTATAAGTGAGTCCTGTATCCGCCCTTCTTATAGTAGTCGAGTAGTCCGACCCTGTGGAGCTTCTGTTGGGACTGGCGAATGAAACAAGTAAGTTATCAAATCGCTAACTGAATGAAACCCCTATAGCATCTAGTTGACTTGACGCATCCCTTTCCACTCATCTTATCTACCTCTGGCTACTAATACTGTTATGGCTCTCATTTCATCTAACTCCATTTATTTTATACCTGAATGAAGATCCTCTTGTCTGCTTGTCGGGCAGGAAATGTCACTGATTGTCCCGCCTCATTGTCAGCGAGATCCGTTATTTACTCTTTGGGGGTTGGTTAAGAATTGGAATATATCTCTTCTCGAGCACATGGTAATAGTATCGATATTTCCGTAAATAGACTGCAGCTAATCGTTCTCCTAATCAAGCATCTTATTACTCTAAGCCAACACCCGAAACAATACTTTCAACAGCTGAAGATTAAGATCAGTTCGAAACTGCGCCCCTACGATAAGGATAAAGATACTGAAAGAGCAGGATCAGATGACGCAACAAGTGGTTCTGTTCCAGTTGACTCAGCGTCGGCTAACAGAAAAGTGGTTGAATTCTTTGTTGCCTAAAACAGGCCAGGCCTTCCTTATCATTCAACAGAAAGGGATGCAGTGTATTTACTCGGTTCTATACCAAGTGTAAAATGTCTTTATAGGGTAGGTGCCTTTGCCTCAATCAATTCTGTTCTTTTGCACTTAAGTAAAGTATAAAGTATCGTAGCTGCCTGTTTTGTATAGATAAAAGATAAGAGAAGAGGGCAAAGATGACAAAAGTAACAAGCATAAGAGAGTTTGTCCCGTTGCTTGTCACCCTCTGCTTGTTTGGTAAAAAGCCTTCCCAGAGTTGGACGTCCCCCGCGGGTTGCGTTCTTGTGTTGTCGTGGATAGAATCACAGGCCAAGTAGACTGCTTCCATAATAAAGTAATCTCACTGCTTCCAATACTAGCTAATGCAACCCAAGAGTTGACAATACTAGCTAATGCACCCCAAGAGTAAGAGCACATAAATACCATAAGTAAAGCACACTTGATTAAATTCCAAACAAACGACTACTAATTAAGCGGGAGCCCACCTGAAACAAACACCCCGAACTCTAAACTCACTGCTTACTCGTGTTACTCCAATAACTCTTTAAGAACGGCTTTCGTCCGACCTATTGTCTTGCTTCGTTTACTAACACTGCATTGCTTCAAAACTAACTCCATTAGTTTCCTCTCTATACTTTACTACCCTTACTTAGCCCTTTAATCAATCATATGGGCATAAAAAATGTAGTGCACATTATAATCGTGTCAAAACACAGCAACCATAGTTTATTGCTGACTCCTTACTTAAGGACATAATTTCTCTATTGGAATCCTAGGTGACGAAGGTGTACAAAGAAAAGGGGGGCCAAGCAAACTCTGAAAGGCTTTCCCTGAATTATAGGACACTGAAGTAAATGTTTCCTTTCACAGGGCATGGGCTAGCGTGTGCAAGCACATAATGAAGGAGGACACAGACCCACTATGCTGGGGGAAACACAAACTTCAGTACAAGAAACCTTGACAAAAAAAGCATAAAAAGAACCTACAATGGACAATAGATGTCGTCCGAAAGATGAAGTATTTGAAAGAGTGGGAACAAGTCTATGAGGATCCGGAATTGCAGGCTAACCTCATAAGGAACAAGAATGCACTCAACCCCATCTTCGAAGAAACAAGGTGGATACTAATGAAGGAAAACAAGCAACAGAGCAGATTCCAACTTTACTTTCAGGATCAAAACCATCCAAAAGAGTATACCTTTGCTTAGCTAGGGGAAAAATCTCTCTTCCTAGTTCGGGCTTGCAATCTAATCTTTGACTCTGCCCAAGCAACTACAACTATATGGGGAGACTGCCACACAAAAAACACTCATGTGCCAAATGCTTAGCGCTGTCCTATACACCTATTCACACCCAGTGCGAGATTCTATGATTTCCGTGTGGCACATGACCATTATGATCTATGGATTTTAGATGATTTCTATTTATCAGAGGACTTTTCAAAAGAGGTAAAAACCCATCCAAATACTATAGGCTGTAAAACTAAGCTCACTACTCCAAATACTTGATGGACAAAAATGAAGGTTGGATAGGAAGGATGGAACACCTTTCCTCAAAAAGCAAAATGTGCCCATTATTGTAATCACCAATTTGCCCAATGCTAGTATGTGCTACCATGGAAACTTCAATGAGAGATTAGGAAGGTTTCAGTTTAGTTCAAAGAGAATAGAGCTTCTAGAAGAAAGGGTTATAGCAACTTTATACGGATGCATACTAAGGAGGCTACAGCAGAAAAATATCCATTTGGGGAAAGTGCTAAGAACATCCAAATAATGTACAATGAGGAGTGGGGGCACAGATCGAATATCCTCTTGTAGGTGAGAAGAAACAAATAGAGACAGCCCTAAAGCAAGGAAGGATGGAGAAACTCATCAAACACGGGGATAGGGGATTGGTAACCAAAAAACAGAAGAAAATAGCACAAATACAAGTCAAAAGAAAGCTACTTGAGGAACAAAGGGGAGGAGAATTGGCACTTTATTGCACACATGCATCCAAAGCTGTTAACCGAAAGAATGCAGGAAAAAGGAACACTCACTGCTTTGGAGTTCGCATACGTACCACTAAAGGATAGCTTACAACTTAAAACCAGACAAAACCAGCAAATCACGTGGAAAATTATGTTGCTCTTCAAACACACATGGAGACCTGTAGCTATAGGATGTCTTGAGCAAGAGCACGACACGCGGAGCTACCTGTGGTGGAGAAACCCAGAGAGCACCAACCAAAAGGAACTCACCAAGTTTCAAACTTTCTTTGCAGCGTGGCCGGTGCAAGCTTATGTCGAGGACTTTTCCCAATCCATAGCAATGATGCTAACTTTTGGAAAATGAAGAGAATTGGCTGCTAAGGGAATGGTTACAGAGCAAACCAATTAGCTCCAACTCTCACTCGGAGCAACCGGAAAAGGAACTCGAGCCTCAAAGGAAAGGGATCCGAGAATGCGCTAGTTCCTTTAAAAGCTTATTACTTACCTATTGAGGAGTTGAATATCTGAAATACAGGTACCGGAGTTAGGAGTTATGAGTTGAATGAAATAAAGGCACCTGGCCAAGAAACGACTTAGCTACTACCCTGCTTCTCCAATACTGACTTGTCTTATACTTACTTATACTTACTTATACTTACTTATACTTACTTGTCTTATGGATACTCAATACTCCATCTCATCTAACTCAGGCTACAAATACTGATGAAACTAGACCACTACAAGGGAAAGCGGAGCAGATGAAACTAGACCACTACAAGGGAAAGCGGAGCATTCAAGTTCAGGTCAGGCGGAGGCATAATAGGGTTATGGTATCGGTGAACAAGTAAGCTGTTCTGAAAGTGGAGTTCGAGGAGAGTCTCCCACCAAGATCTGATACTGGACCTGATACTCTGATTCATAAGATGATCTGTCTTCTCTTGACCTAGTATAGAGACCTGTAAAGAAATTCCTTCCCGCGCGTTGCCTTGTTGCTGATTTAGTAGTTGAACGTTGCGTGTCAGTAAGTTAGAGTCTACTTCTGCTCGAGGTTAAGTAATCACTGCTCGCTCTAGGTCAAATGCGTTAAGTAATCACTGCTCGCTCTAGGTCAAATGCGTAAGGAGAGGGTGTTTCAATTCCTGCTTGGTCACTTAGTATAGTTGGGCCTGTCTGTGAACAAGCATCAGATCCGTTAAATCCCATTCCGCTTCTGCGCCTACACACTAGAAATCTTCGATTAATCATTCCGCAGCTTCCGTATTGCCTGTTGAGTTTTGTTCAGAAAGACGTAGTCCGCTAGGGAGTTTCAAAGACAAAGCTCTGTGCTCTCAAGATGAAGTGCATTTGGAAGGTTAATACTGTTGGTAATCGTAAAGAAAGGGGCAATTAGAGGTAAGAGTGATCCTAGAGGTAAGGTAAGAGTGATCCTAATCCTGCGCTAAGATCTTTGAATGCTCCTCTGCCTTAACATCTTTTCCTGCTGGCTGATTGGAATGTGACTGATGCTTCTGCGCCAAGACCCTATGTTTCTGCACTAAAATTAAGTTCTTCTTCTGTCTATTCTGCTTCCGCGAGAGATTCCATTACAGTTTGACAAGGCGAAAGGCAAGAAACTAGTGTTGTGGCGTCAGCTAAAGGAGTTTATGCTTAGGGAGCTACATCCCCTTATTTCATGAAAAAATGATGACTTGAGAGTTTAGGTCGGGTACAAAGAGAGTTCCATTCCAGTTTGACTTGACTCTGAGCACTATAATCAATGGAGCTCCCCAATTTCCATGTTATATGAAATAGATAGGGATTCGGCTGTTCGATAATCTTGAGTCTAAAGTAAGTAAGCAGCAATCGAAGCGGGAAGGGCCAAGCTTAGACTAGACAAGACCTAGAACACAACACCTGTGCTCTGACGTTGTGCGGTAGTCCGGAATAAGGAGGTTATAAAGGCCAAGCTACTACTACTAAGGGCCAAGCAACTAGACAAGTCACTAAAGTTCCTTGGCGAATAGCAAAGCAGACTTCCTATGGCTCTAATACCTTGTACTCCTATTAATACATAAAGATAGATTCCAATTAACTGGATAGATCGTGTACCACCTTAGTACTCAGACTCTCCTGCCCTAGATAATAACCCCAACCTATTCTATTGACTAAAACTTGCATTCTGAAAACGGACTTTCCTTTCGAAGGACCTTTGTTCTCTAGACTTACCCATTACTGCTGGCTACAAAGTAAAGAATCTAGCTTGCTATACTATTATAATAGCGTAGGTCCAAGAATCTAGCTTGCTATACTATTATAATAGCGTAGGTCTCTGTTAAGGAAGCGAGGTTGAAATCTGTTTCATCCGTCTTTGTTGGCGATCAGAAATCAGATTGATTGATTGCCTTTACCTTCTATATTTTAACTTATTAGAATCAAGCGCAAATCAAATGAACCTCCATCCTATCTCTGGGCCTGTACCCTAAACTAATAAAGCGGGAACCTATATTGTCGTCCCACATTCCGAAATGCAAGCGGTAACTATAATTCCTCTTTGATCTTTCTATACTATACCAGAAAAGTATAGCGACTCCTAGTTTATTCTTCATCTGGGCGCGTGCTAAAGGTGGCACAGAACTAAGCCAAAAGCACTTGTGGGGTGCTCTAGGCCTAAAGGCTTCTATTATTGGGGAAAATCAAGTAATTAATAATATACGCTAGTTGCAAATAAAGTCATTAATAATATACGAACAATTAGAAGTTGCTATTAACTGCAAAGGGAGTGAAACACTATTAGAAAAACTAAGTTTGTTCTGCGCAAGGTATTGCTGCCGACCCTAAGTTAAGTGCCATTAGGGAGTGAGCTGAATCTAATAAAAAGTAACTCTAGAAAACCCTTGTAGTGGAAGGCAGCCATAGTTGTTTCATAATCCAAAATAACATAGCAATACGATAAGGTTAAATAGTAGGCATATTCTTATAAGGTTACAAAGTTGGCATATTCTTATGTTAGAATAGGGTTACGGGAGGAGAAGCGTACAAGAAAGCCCCTACTCCATAACATCAGTGTTTTTGTCATTGCGCCCCAGTCTATACATTGCCTATATACTCTGTACCGGCAGTTCTGTTCTTATACTTAATGTATGTGGGGGTTGGTAGAGCCTTATTAATAGATCCAATGGGGCCTAGCAGAGGCGAGGCGTTGGTTTTCCTTTTCGTTAGTTAGAAGATAAATAGGGATGATGGTTTTTCTAAAGATAAATTCCATAGAATGGATTCCGTCCGTAATTTATAGAGAGAGATAGAGAGAGTAGAAAGAAGAAAGAAGCGGGTCTCTGATCTTTTGCTCTGCCTTACT
This sequence comes from Musa schizocarpa, assembly GCA_900464855.2. Lineage (NCBI taxonomy): Eukaryota > Viridiplantae > Streptophyta > Magnoliopsida > Zingiberales > Musaceae > Musa > Musa schizocarpa. The sequence goes on from LR890034.1 coordinate 76,194, forward strand.
GCTGTTTTTAGCACCAATAGAGGATTCTTCACACGGACTTACTACTTCACACGGACTTACTACTTCACACGGACTTACTAGAATAATAGGTTCCGAATTTGTTGTCCGAAACGGATCTGGCTTCCACCTAGTAGTGCTATTATCGAATGAATAGAAGAGCTTTTCCAACCTCTGACCATATTCCCTGCTTTGGCTTGTAAAGCTGATCCGAGGCGCAAGAAAGATTCTAACTTGGGTAAAAAGGGGAAAGAAGATATAAGACGGAACTTCATAGGGGAAAAAGATCTTGGCTGCCATAGAGAGAGGAGGGTGCGAGGGCGTTAGGCCCATGAAATAAAGATTGACTCTGGGGGACATGGGGAGGTAAGGCTGAATCGGGACATGGTGAGGAAAAAGGATCATAGAGGTGCGTGCGTGCGAGAGTCGGATCTGCTGCTTCCAGTACAGGTGGTGGAGCAGAACCCAGGGAAAGCGGGCCTATATTGATGCTCTATTTGGATATGTCTCAGAATCTAGTGACAGAAGTTAACAGAGATGGAATTTATCTGAACATACCTAGAGATTGCTATAGCAATAAGCTAGCGGATGTACTTTCTAACTGAGCATCTATTTTTCAATGTTAGTCTGTCATTATTGAGTATACTTATATGAACCGGCTCATTGCCTAATCTATTATGAAGTGATAAATCCGGATGGAAAGAGTCCCCTGTATTTCTGAAAGGTAAGTTTTTAGGAGAACCCGGGCCAACCTATGATGATTTGACATAATAAATGTTTTAAGAAATATAGAGACTGGAAAAAGGAAAGGTGAGAGAAGAGCGAGAAAGGCACTATTTATATGGCACTATAACAGCTAGTTTAGGACTTAATAGAGAATTTACCATAAAAGACGTTAACCCCGAAACCCAGACTAGTTGAAACCTGTTATAACTCGTTATGTTGTTTGTTTCCGAACAAAGGGCGACTAAAAATCTGGGTTTCCCCTGCTTGCTGGATTAGACTAATAAGCTGTACCCGGATACGGGAACTATATGAGATGCCGGGCCGGGCGTTGGGGAAGCTATACCCTGAGTAGGATCAGCTGCAGTTAGAGTTTAGTTCGGATACAGGGATACAGCGGATCTCTACTTTTTCTATACTTTATATTATCAAAACTCTCAAAATGATTGTTACGAGGGAAATCATAGTTTTTGGGACATTTTCAAATTCTTTTGGAAGCTCCCTATATGACAAAACCGATAAGAAATCCAATTTCCCTCCTAAAGCACTTTTGTGGGGCTCATTTATATTCATTTTTTTGAGCTACCCTTATGTGAAAACCTATCAAAATCACTTTTCCCTCCTAAAGACGAGTTTGAAAGCCTATTTTTTATGTGTTTTTTAAGCTACCTATATGTCAAAACTTATCAAAAATAGAATTATTACTTTCGAGCACCTGTTGATTACAAAATCTCTAATCTATACTATCTCGCACAAAGAATTCAATTTCTGATTGGTTGCCTCGCCTGTTCCCTTGCTTGTTTGTCCTTCCGTAGTTGCTTGTTGGGTTTGAAAGGTTATTTCCAACATTGAAAGTGGACCATGGCTTAAACAACGCAACAAAGGCTATGGTTGGTCTCTGTTTCTGTCTTTGTCCTTCTGAAACGCCCAGCCCTTGAACATGATGGGTTAGTAGACTCGAAAGATTGTGTTGAAGCCTAAACCTAGTCGTAGAGAGAAGATGCTGTATCCGAAGCTGTTGAATGTCCTGTTCTTGTTGACGAAAACTTGACTTTTTCTAGACTGTTTAAGTTTCATTGAAAGGTTTGGAATTCCAATGAATATCAGATTATAGGATAGCACTTAACTGAACTTAGGAAGGGACTTTAGCTACACTTACGTAGCCCAATAACTCCTGCCGCGTCGGTAGATCGTACCCTTACTTACTTGTTCCATTCCTATTCTATATACTTCCAACCCCCGACTTGGAATTCTTATACTCTTGTGAAACTATGAATTCTTCTGAGTACCCGTACCTGACTATACTTGTATTTAGGTGCTTGGCCCCGGGGTTTCAATTCCTTTCTACTCAACCTTTCCACTGAGCAGAATACTTTAGCAGTAGGGACAGAGTAAAGTAACCCATACAAATTAATTATCTTATCCACAGCACAGCACATATAGGAATTTCAGAATGGAATCATCTATCTTCGCCTATGCTATCATCTATCTCGCCTATGCTATCTATCTCGCCCATGCTATCATCTATCTCGCCTATGCTATCTATCTCGCCTATGCTATAAGAAAGGGTCCTGTCCTGAAACTACTACATAATCGAATGGGGGCACTAAACGGAAATCATGAATAAACTGAGAACTTACTAAACCGAGTTGCTTGTTCAAACTCACTAACTAGATATAATATAGTGTTTTGCTCACTAACTAGATATAATATAGTGTTTTGCGACCCTGAACTCAATTACAAGAAAGGTTAAGTTAACACCGACTTTACAGTTCAATTCCATCTAAGCCTAATTCAATAACTCATTTCTTCCCCATAGTCCTTACTTGTGGAAAAGAATAGAAACTTTGAACAGTTCAGTTCGTCAAGCATTAACCGCCATTACCATAAGTTCAAGAGAGACAGTAGGGAGAAGTTCAAGAGAGACAGTAGGGCAATCAACAAATAATTAATATCTAACACTTATTGCGCTGAAGCAACCCGTTGCGTGTTCGGGAGTTTTCAAGAATCAGATCTCATAGGAGCAGCACAAAGAGGAATGGAACATCCGTGAGAGCGTGTGGTGTGAACTTAGCAATTCTCTTCTTAAAGCCATTGGGGTGCACAAAGATATGATATTGGATTTAGAGTCAAAGGGAACTTAGGTGTAATAGCAAGGGCGTAGCAACATAGCAACAAGCAAGGTCGGTCGAAAGCTTAGATAATTGAGTGTTTCGTAGTTAAGGCTTTTTCCCTTATTTATTGATTGAGGGTGTTGGCTGTAAACCAAACTAGCAACTCTACTCACTTATGTTCAACGGAGTGGTAAAGAAAAGGAAACCTTACTCCAATACAATGTGCTTCAGAAAGAAAGCATAGGAAATATTACTTTATCAGGTGAGTAAGGTGGAGGGGAATGACTTAGATAGAGAGCTCAAAAAGTCTAGTAAAGGAAAGGTATAATTAGAAAGTAGTAAAGGAAAGGGAGAAATAAGGTAAAGTACCGGAAAGGAAAGGTGAGCTCAATACGGATACCAGTTTGCTGTTTTCTTTTCCTCGGCGCGTAAGGCCTTGTTTAAGGCTGTAGAAATTCATTGACGCCCCTAACATCTTATTCCCTCGCTTGTTGATTCGAAGTACTGGTGTTTCAGCTCTCTTAATTATTGATTAAAAACACAGTTGACTACTTTCATTCAAGTAATCTAAGACCGAAACTAAAATAAGCTCACTCACTAACACCCTCGCTTGTTGAAAGAAAGCCCTACCCTAGGTTTGCCCCTACCCTGCGTGTTCCGTTACTTAGTGGAGTTCTATCGCCTAAGCTTGCAGTTGCTGATGGTGATCGTGATCTACCTCTTTCTGATGGTGATCTCCCAGTTTAGATAGCTTCTACTTTTCATTCCGTTGCTTTTTCTCGTATACTTATGGCCCTTGCTTTGCTTGTTGCTGCAAAACCGCTTACTACTGGCTCAACATACCTCTAAGAAGTTCTTGTTAACTCGCCCAACTACTGTAGTTGCGCTTCAAGTAAAGTTTGTTTTTCAAAACAGGTGCACACTCTATTCCATTCTTCAGCGTTAGTAAGTATGGAAAGGAAGCAAGCGTTCAAGCAGGGTTCAGGAAGGGAGTTGGAAGTTAAAGTGATCTTAGCGTTACAGATGGACAAAGACATCAACTTAAAGTATAGCCGCTATGTCAACTCATATTATGTTATATCTCTGTTCTTGCTTCTGGGAATCTACTACTTGTTCATGCGTCTAGTCATTAGTTAGTTACTTCATCGACGTTATAGGAGTTATTGTCTTTAGCGTTAGGGGTCGGAGTTGCACTAAGTACTGAATACTCGTCTCTTTCTCTTGGGGTGCTCGTTAAGGCTTAACTAAGTCTGTCGAGAGTCTGAAGAATACCCTACCCTCTTTCGATCGGCGAGTCAAACACTAATATGAATTCCACTGATGTGCCATATAACCCAGCAATGTCACAGCCTGTTGTAGTTCATTCCTCTCTTTGCCTTAGTTTTAGTTGCTTGCTACCTTGGACCAGCAGCTGACGCTGCCCTTGCTTTTTCGATCTAAAAGTACTGCTGACTCTGTTAAATTACTCTCATCTCACTAATGGAAATGGCTTCTGCTTAACTTGCTAACGCCCCACAACAGGCGTTTGTTGACCTGAGAGAGTCGTTTCTGTAGTTGCCTAAGCGCTAATGTGAGCTTTCCAGGGGTGCTGATATTAGTGATTAAAGCCATGCTATGTTGTTTGGTTACCTACTTTTCTATATGTGTGGCCGTTCAATTCCACTTTAGGCTCAAAAGAGGTTTGCTCTAGTTACGAAGATAGCTCAATTCTTTTCAAAATAAGGGAAGGGAACAAGCGCTGTGAAGGTACGATTCAATTCCACTCGCAAACTCAACTTAGCACTTAATCTGGTTGCGCTTACGTGAGCGGGCAGCTTACTTGTTCACCGACATACTCTTCTGTCTTGCAGACATAAACAGGCTTGGATATTCTAGATGAATTTGTATGGATTCTTAAGGATATTGGTCTATTGAATCTTATATTTATTATGAATTGTCATCGCTCACCCACCTTCTCTGAACGAGGAAAGCGGGCTACTTTATTTCTGTTTCATTTCCTGGGCACTGAATCTAGACTGCTCTTTGATTCTAATGAGATCAGATCATTTCTTGGCCTCTTCCGGTAATCGGATGCTCTCTTACTGTCTTAAATATCTAATTCATAGGTATCCCGTTATTTCTGAGGCACATCTCTTTACTTGTGTCGGAAAAAAGGCAGAGGGTATGTATTTACCCCATGCTAATCTTGGTAATAAGGCCAGTATAAATAAAAAGCAAGCTAATCACCGAACGAACCTATACTTTATAAGCACAAGAACTCTCTTGGAGAAACCGACAGAACTGTAAACTGTAAATCGTACTACCTCTCCTTTCAGTTAAGAACCAACAACGAACATATTAAGTAAATATTAAGGCGCACCCGAAACTATAGCTGTAACTTGTTTTGAGCACCTCTACTTTCTTCTTACCTTCCGGAATCCACCTTTCTATTGAGCTTCGAGCTCCCTTACGGAATAAGATGGAACGGATTCTTCTACTGCTGATGCTCTCCCTCGGGTTAAACGACAAGAACTAGGGGTTGGTTGTTCACCGATACCCCAAATAGGGGTTGTTCACAGATACCAGAAATAGGAGGGGTTTTCCCTTGGAGCTACTAGGAACATGGCTTCAACGCGGCTATAGTCTCTCTCCGTTTCTGTCCTTCCGAGGCGCGGGTATTATAGTTCCATGTCTCCAAAAGAGAGAATAATCCTCAAATTGAAGTAAGTCAGCAACCCTTGAACATGGGTATGGGTAAACTAGTGTTGTTTTCGTCTTCAAGTCAAGGAATTAAATACCAGATGCAGCAAACGGTTTTTAAAAGTTAGAGTGTTGTCCTTTCTACGAGTTCCATTATTGGTTTTTGACCTTTGCTTAGTAGGTTGTTCCCCAAGAGAGGAATGAGTTCGATAATCTTAAGTTCGCAAGCAAAGGGATAATAGGAAAAACACATTTGAAAGACAGTCAAGTGAAACGGGCCTGTGAGAATGACTATACACTGCGGAATGGAATATAGCTGTAAACTGAAATTGAGATTAAAGTAAGAAACTTCCACCTCACCTAAAACTGCGAACTATCTTTCCTTATGTCTTCGTCGGCTTGGGCTAAGGGCTACTCTATACCTATATATGTGGTTACCCTATCTATAAACTTGCAACTCCACGAAACTTGAGTACACTGCCTGTGCGCATTAAGTAAGGCACCTGAACAGAACCCAGCTTCTGCCTCGGATCCCCGGATCTTGAGTCTGATCCTGCGCTAGCTTATGATCTAGAAATATGTAGTTACTTGTCCTCATCTTCCCTTAACCCTGCTCCGCTTTCAAGGCGAGTCTCCACTACAACAAAAAACTGTAACATCACTCTACTTCCGGACAGATGCGCAGCATAAGGCTTCTTTCCAAGTAAGGACACAATAAGGCAATTCTCGTGCCCTCGCGGGTAAACTCATATTCTAGCAAATCACCCACCAGTGGTATTGACCACAGTGATAAATAGTTTGATAGTTAGCGGTCTGGTCTCTTGCTTTACTAATTCCATAAGTGCATAACAGGACAGCTTTGGTTCCAAAACTCTATTACTTGTTCTTGCGCCTAAGCTTGTTGAAAAGACGGGGCGAGTGGAGTTATTAGTGGAATTCCATTCTTCGCTACAGGGTGGCAGTTAGAAATGACTGAGTTAAGTAGGCTGTAGCTCCTTTCCTTGTCTATGATAGGGGTTGGTTTACACAGCTTCCTTGTAGTTAAGGGTAGAAAATCCGGGTTTCACCACCGAACGCAGAAAGAAGGGTTTACTTAGTCACTCCTAATGTGCAAGTCGGTTTACTTAGTCACTCCTAATATGCAAGTAAAAGATGTAAATGCTATTCAGGTATAAATCATTGTAATATTCCTACCTTAGATATAGATACTTGGTGCAAGAAGGATTAAATGATTTGTTGCGAGATCTACTATAAGTAAAAACTTGTAAAGAATATAGATCCGTTTCCACATCTGAAGCCGGGGGTTAAGCTATGCCCATTGAATAAGCAGGATAGGAAGCAACTGAATCATTCTTGTTCCCCGCTACTATAAGCCTTAGCTTACCGAGACTCACTCCTTACTCTCCTTCATTAAGCTGTGGAGGTAAAAACGAACTTAACTCCAGCGAGTATAAGCATAGTCAAAAAGGTATTGCCCGGCACAAAAGATAAGTCAGCGGTAAGCGAGACAGGACAATGAGTTGAATCGTAAGCAGTGCAATGAATCGGCAGCACTTGAAACCGTACTAGCTCCAGCAGTTTATCATTCCCATTCTCTTCTTCAGACAAGGGGTAGATCGAAAGCAGTTGCTGGCACTGTAAATTTGTCAACTCGACTTGCAGACGAAAACAATCCTTTCCTTGCCGACCTATCCTCTTGGAAACTTGACTTGAAGTGAAGAATTGAAGATGACCTAAAACCTTCTAGTAGATCTCGGTTAACTCCTCTTGGAAACTTGACTTGAAGTGAAGAATTGAAGATGACCTAAAACCTTCTAGTAGATCTCGGTTAAGCGCGTTAGTGAGCCAGTCCCCGCTTGCTTTGACTTCGGACTTCAGATATGGATCTCTTGCTTACTTTCTTTTCGACTTCACTTTAGACCTCAATGCTTCCCTTTTGCCAACCTCTACTTTCCCAGCTTCTTCAGTTGTCGACAAAACCGCTTCTTCTGTTGGGTATGGCAATACTTAACGCTTCATCATTAATGGATTTTTACAAGAATCTTGGCTACCGCCGCAGAGCATATGGGCGATGAACTACTGCCAGCCTACAGGAATGGAGCGGATCTCCCTTTTTACACTAGACCAGAAAGAGACGAGTATGAAGTGCGCGCATTATGTTGTTGGTCCATAATCAAGCTATACTGGGCGAGATCGTGATCGTATAGACACTTGCTTTATACTTAACCCTGTAGTGGCCTTCACTTCTTATTCTAAAGACTTTGATGACACTGATTAACTTACAGCGCAACGCGAGTACTATCTTTTTCCAAACACTGCTACGTAAGTACTAGATGATGCCCTTAACTCTACTTTTAGAACAGAAACATAATGGATGCTTACTTGTTCACCGCAGCACCAGATGCACTTATTGCAATACCAGATTTAGAGTCGTCAACAACAGGACCAGGCAATACTTAACGCGGAAGACTTTATTGAATCTATCGAGCTCTTGCTGACTCCTTACTTAACTCTCTTGGGGCGGTGGTCAACTCCTAACGCGGAAAACCTTTGTGCTGAGCTAGGAAAACTAGAATTGAAATTGAACTGACAACTGCATCAGATCTGTATCTAAATCCCGTTCCATCTGAAATCCGTCTACTTAGTCTGATCCTGATACGGAAGCGGAAGAAGGTAGTTTAAGGCAAGGCTTTCCATTTGCTTAACCGAGATCCACTATAAGCAGGTAATAAGAGATAGATGAGGCTAATGTTGCAAGCAGTTAAGAACAAGGTTTGGCGAAGAGAAGAAGGGGATATAGTTTAGTCTTGAATAGAACCTGGTAATATTCCTATACCTTAGCTACTTTAGCTCGATTTCATTCATTCATTTTCATTTCTGTGACCCTTACGCGCGGAGTAAAGTCAAACTGTAATTGAATCTATCTCACCCGCCAAGTCAAACTGTAATTGAATCTATCTCACCCCCTTAGAATAAAGGAATGTATTAAAAACCTCTCTCTCCACGACGTCTTGCAGCTGACTTGCTTGCGCTTGAGACTATTTCTTTAGACTCTTCCGCAACACCGCTCCATGGGCAAAAGAATATGCACCACTTCCAGCTGGCTCCTTAGTGACAACACTTGTGGAACGTCTTGCTCCGAGGAAAACTCCTAATTGAACTTGCCCGAACGTAACTACTTTGAGCTCCAGCAGGACAGTCAGTTGATAAACACCGTACTGAAGAAGGCTATTATTCCAGGCGTTGAACCGCAGTAGTGTCTTGTCTAGTGGTGACTTGGCGGCAGGGCACCTACTAGTTTTGAATAGATATCTGTATTCCACTCTTATTAACTATAGTATCTTCTTCTTTCTTTAACTAGTGAATAACAAATATACATTGTGTTCGGAACGGTATAACATCAAGATGGATGTACTGGCCATATTAACTACTGGAAAGAGAAGAGGACAGGGCTCCCAATTACAGTATTGGATGAAGCAATGGAAAGATAATATGCTATGCCACCCACTCTAAGGCCTTAACAATTGAAGGCGAAGGAAGGTGATGATGATGATGAGTATGCAAAAAAGAAAGAGCGAAGGGAGGAACCAAACCCCCAACTCCTTGGGGCGAATCAAGGCCTTTTCACTATGCTTGTCTCACTAGATAGCTTGGGAAAATCTTTCAATTCAACACCTCTATACAAATGACTACGCCTATTCAAACCTCCATTCCATACAAAGCACTTACGTACGCCTCTAACTAACAATAAGACTAGCTAAAGCTAGACACAGGCTCTTGCTAGAAAGAGTCGCAGGCTGCTAACTTTTCCATGAGATCTACACGTGAATGAAAGGGTCTACGAAACTGCCCCACCATTTCGACACCGCTTTGTTAAGTGGGCAGCCTACACATTGGAAGAGGGGATATGGGGTTAGACGGCTTCTGTTGGTGTTCTCCCTTGGGGGGTTCTTTAAGCGACTGCTTGGATTTGTTTCTTTAGTTTCTTTCTTTATGTGTAATCAGAAGCTCAATCGCTTTCCATCAAGGAAGTATGCAAAGTTCGCTCCTTGTCAAAGTGGAACTGACTCCGGGCCCTAAAGAACTAGAAAGAGCTCTCCCACTTGAATGGAAAGATGTTCTCCCGGAGCTCCCTGCCTTGATCGACTGTGTCTGAGCTGAGGGAATAAGGCTTAGCACCTTTTATCCCGAGTCAAGGGGCTGTACTCAATCAATGGTTCTGGTGGGTCAGAGCGGTAAATCAGCTTTTATTTGAAGTAAGATGCCGCGATATGTGATTCCAGGGTTTCATTAGGTTCATTTCCCCTTACACCTAACATAACTGATCGGCACCAACATATACTATCTTATTTACTTAGTGGTTCAGGTTTGGGTTCAGAAAGTTGAGTTCCTGGCTTTGAGGCGAGGTCTACTAACAAGCTTAAGGATCCGGATCCGAGCCTGGGCAAGGAGTGTCTAGTTCAGGTAAAGAATAAGGTGTTGGCTAAAGTAAAAGAGGTCAGCTGCTAATGGGTTAGAAAGTGCCCTTCTGGGTTTCATCCTTACAGTATCTTTGAACTCACCCCTCATAAGCCAAAGCAAGGAGGATATTATTTTATTCCCCGCGCATCAAGTAGGATATTCTCTATTATTCCCCCTAACTGCTCTAATTAGGAGTAGTTTTATTACTATTAGTCGTCTTTTCAGAAAGTCATAATTGGATTCGAGAGTCAGAGACAAGCGTATACTAATTCCGGTATAAAAGAAATTAAGTTAGATGAGCCGGGAGTGATAGTTTAAAGTAGTTGACTATTTCTTCTTATCGCTATTTATAGTACCTATGGAATTATATCCAATTCTGTTCTTGCTCCTTAAGGTACTAGAAAGGTACTCGTTACTTTAGGTTACTTGTCCCATAGTTACGGCTGAATATCCTAAATGCCCGATGCTGTGAAAATGAACACCTTTGAAGTTATGCTGTGAAAAAGAACACCTTTGATCCTAAATGCCTTTAGCTGCGAAAAGAAACACCCCCCTCCGGTTTATCCAGATTTGTTGTCCCCTTGCCGACCTCCACTCAAGCTTCAATTAGATATTAGGCCTGCTCTAGCTTCTGTTGAACCTAAGGATTCTCTTTCTTCCCTTGGGAACTTATATTCTTATATATAGTTATGAATTCTGACAGTTGTTCTTGCCCTTAAGTAAATTGCTGTAAGTACTGAGTTTTGCCTGTAGTAATGAGGAGTTGGTTTCCAGACCCTTCAACCTGTAGTAGAACTATACTCATTTTGAGATGTATATTACACCCCCTAGGCTAATTCTGATGTTTATTATCTGTCAACAACAAAACACTTTAGCTTTAACATTAGTAGGTAGAGAAGTTATTGACTTTCCCGAGTCGGTAGATAGAGGTGATTTGACGAAACCCTGGGAATTAGTGACCTGGAACTGATTTATTGTCCAACTCTAGCTCGTAGGTGTTAGTGTTCCCTTGCGCGTACCCAGTTGATTACTTTGATCTATCTATACCTTATAGCAGCTTCATATCCTTATATGAATTCTCCTCTTTCTTCTTAAAATCCTGAGAAGAACGGAACCACGAGCATTCTATCTTAAGCCCTTAGATTAGAGATATTATTAAAATAGGTACCCTGACTTGATAACTGCTCTAACTGCTTCCCTTGTCGACCCAGCTGTAAACTAAGACTGTTATGGCTCTGGACCACTACGCCGGAAAGAAAGTAAACAACAACAACCCTTAAGTAATTGGTCTCTCTCCTCTGGCTACTCGGTATGAAACTGACATAACGGATTCTGTTGGTAACTAAACAACAAGATTTAATCACTTATTTTGTTTTATGGCAAATTACCCATCTTTTCTCCTGTAAGCTCCTATAGTTAATTTATTCCTATAATCAGTAGGGTTCCTGCCTTTATGAAGTAGTATTGTTTAATCCTATCTAGTTTCATCCGTATTAGTTTACAGAGGTGTTAAATTATTGCTTTCTTTACATTGCTAACCTAACCGCCGAAGACATCTTATTGGGCTAAGCGTATACTTGAGAGTTGAATGAAGACCTTTCTGTGCGGTTGAATGAAGACCTTTCTTTGACTAATTGTTACTATGGGGAGGTTACCTGCTTCTACTGCTTCTATCATACCTAGTGCTACTTCTACTGCTTCTATCATACCTAGTGCTAGTGGGGAACTCACTATAATTTTTCTGTTTCTTATACTGACCTATACTGCTTAGCTCCCTAACTCTAGGCAAAGGTAAAGTAAATAACTTCAGCTGTTCGGTATCTCGATGTTGGTGGTGCAAGCGGGCCTAGGCCAGTTACTGTTGTTGGCGAAAGTAAGTCAGCTACAAATGGTTCTAAGAGTCGAGTTCGGTCAGAAGATAGTCGTTGGGGAGAAGAGAGATTAAGGTTGAAAGTGTGTGTGTCTAAGGTTAGGTGCCTATCCTCTATAATGGGTGCGCCTATGAGCTCTCAATAAAAGTGTTGTTGTCGACTCGTCCGAGCTCCTGCCGCTACGCATTAGTATATACTTGGCAGAATTGAACTTAGCCCCCTCCGCTGACAACTTAACCGTTGAGTGGACAGTTGAGAACTTGGATTCGGCTTCGACTGATGATACTGCTGATCCAACTTATGCTTATGTAAACTCATAGTCTGGAAGCTACCGCCTGGAATGGAATATCTATCTGACTTTTATTACCGAAATCCATACTTTATTGCTGATTTCTATGGTTCCGCTTCTCTTAGGTCTACGGCCTTTATTTAATTGCCTTGAGACTAAACCTGTGCATCAAAAGGAATTGATGATACTGTTTCGAGCGCTGAAGATCTTCTTGCTTCGAGCTCTCCCGTTGGGGCACAGAATTCGATTGAAATTGAACAGCATTGCATGTCATATATAAGAGGAATGGAGCAGTAAAACTAAGAATGATCATTGAATACCTGTTCCATCAACTCGAAAACTAGCATTAACCAGTAACACTTAGCGGAATCTTGCAGGAGAAGATTGGAGCTCTTACTTGAAATGTTGAATATATCTCTTCTTACATGAATTGAAGTAAAGACAATTAATCAAGACATTCTCCACTAAGTCGTCTTGTTGTTAAAACTTATCTAACGCTTCTAAAACTCTGTAAGCGCAACATTATACTATGCTTTTTTGTTGCAGGTCTAGTTCAGGGACACTTTAGCAAGTAAGTTATTAAAGCCTGCCATTAAAACTCCTTCTGTTCTGTGCAAGTCCATAGAGTTTTTTCGGCTTTTTATGAACTATACTTTCGGGCAAGTTAAGTTAGGGACGCTCGTAAGTATAGCTTTACGTTTGCGAACCCTCCGGCTAGTGGGCTCGTTCCTCTAGGGCTATCGGTTCTAAGGCCTGATATTCTATCTCTTCTAGGGCTAACGGTTCATAAGGAAAGCTGTTTGTTCCTGATATTATATCTTTCTCCTCTAGGGCTACCGGTTCTAAGGCCTGATATTCTATCTTTCTCCTCTTGGGTATAGGGCAACTCGTTGAAACTACTAATGGATTCCTTTATGTTCCAAGCGCTTTCTCGGTGGAGTTAGAAGTATAGTGGAGAATATTCTTTTCGATGCGGAAAAAAGAGACGCAAGTGACGTACTCTTTCATTGTTCAGGGTTATTCGGTGACTTGATGCTCGGCACCCTCTACTCAGCACTGTGCTACATCTTTAAGTGAAATTCTTTGCTCGATGGATGCTTAAGTCTATTTGTGGGTTTGGTAGGCATAATCGGAGTTATGTTTTCCTTGATTGGCTGCGTGGAGGCTGTTATGCGGATGTCAGCTGATGTACGTAGGCGCGTGTTTGCAATAGTACTAGTCCTCGGTAGTAAGAGAAAGTCAAGGTGCTGAAAGCCTCCGTGTGCTAGTTAGTGTGAGTTATGCTGAAGTCCTAAGTTTTCACGTATGGGAAAGTTAAGCCCTAGCACCCAAAACAATAGTATAGTATTTTATCCCTATCTAAGCCTCTATCAACAAGGCCTAAAACTCATCTGCTTGTAAATTAATAGTGTAATATACTCAAAGGACTCGTTAATGGCAAACTGTTGGTTGTAAGAAAAATGCACTGATCAGGTGTTTGATCAAGTTTCATCCGTGTAATAATCTGGAATACCTCTTCCAACCCGTCCCAGAATGGGCGTTATGGCAAAGAACAAGAAGAACAAAAAGGAAGGAATTTGTCCAATAGTAACAAATGGTGCCTCCACTGGTTTACATCCGATCCAACCTAGTATTAAGCGATCTGCCAAAAGCAACCAAAAGATTCCTTGGTGAATCGGGCGAAAACTGGAACTACGAATAAACATATTTTTCATAAAAGGTAAAGCCAACAGAGATATAAAAACTGGTGCTATTGCGGCTACACCTCCGGATTTGTCGGGTATACTGCGAAGAATGGCATGGATCGGTAGGAAATACCATTCCGGCACAATATGAGGCGGGGTGGACATCGGATTAGCAGGTATATAATTATCGGGATGCCCCAAAACATTAGGAGCATAAAAAATCCAAATGGAAGAAAAGATAGCAAAAGCTACCCGACCTACTAGATCCTTTACATAAAAATATGGGTAAGAAGTTATTTTATCCATCTCAGAATGTACACCCAATGGATTATTTGATCCATATTGATGCAATGCGGCCAGATGAAGAAGACTGGCGCCTACTAGAATAAGGGGGAGTAAATAATGGAGACTAAAAAAACGATTTAAGGTTGCATTGTCCACGGAGAAACCACCCCAAAGCCAAGTAACTATTGTATCTCCTACTACTGGTATGGCGCTAGCTAAGCTTGTAATTACTGTAGCTCCCCAAAAGCTCATCTGACCCCAAGGTAGTACGTATCCTATAAAAGCTGTAACAATCATTAATAGGAATATGACAACTCCGAGACACCGAACAAATTCCCTAGGACTGCAATAACTCGCATAATATAGACCACGAAAAATATGAAGGTGAACCACAATGAGAAACATACTTGCCCCATTAGCATGCATATAACGGAGCAACCAGCCACCTTCAACATCTCTCATAATGTGTTCTACGCTGTTGAAAGCTAGATCCACATGAGGTGTGTAATGCATAGCTAAAAAAACGCCAGTTACTATCTGAATCACTAAACAAATACCAGCTAACGGACCGAAACCCCACCAATAACTAATATTGCTCGGAGTTGGATAATTTATAAAATGCTGGTTAAGTGTGGAGGGTATGGGTTGTTTAAGAATAGAGAATCGTTGGTTCCTTAGAGTCATTTATCTTCTTTCGTGAAAACTCCTCTTCCCCTTATTTGTGCTCTTTGCCTTGATATAGAAATGGGCTTCGCTGCGCCCTGAATCAGAAAAAAGCTGCCTGCATTAATCCAATTTGGGCGAGAAGGAGGCTGTGACTGGGCAACGGGCCAAGCAAAAGAAACGGAAACTTGATTGATTAAGGCTTCAAACGACTAGTCATTAAGAGAACCCTATGAAAGAAAAGCAAGAGAACCCTATGAAAGAAAAGCCTTGAATTAAGAAGTGCCCTACTACTTTGGAAAAGAACGTCGATTTCCATCTAAACTAAGAAATAACTAAAAAAGAAAGAAAGACCAATGAACAAACCAAGCTACTACAGTATGTCATGTCCTATTACTTATTGAATTTCGACTCCTATTACTTGACGTATTTTGCTTGCCTTGTGGAGCTTTGGAAAGGAGAGAATCAGAAGTGTTGAAAGTGACTTTACTCTCGGATATACTATTATGGCTTTTTATTGGACGAGAGAGAGTCAATCAACTATCATATTGTAAAATTAGCGTAGGTTCTACCAACGAAACGAATAACATATTGGTCTTTCTCATTTGGAACCCTATTTGGTTGTGTTAGTAATGGGGCCCACTCCCAGACTCTGACTAAAATGGTGGGCTCAGCACGTAGGCGTGAACATGAACAAGAGTTCTCTGACAATGGAAAAAGAATTGTTAATAATGTCTTGGTGGTGCCATTCGTAACTTTAGATGTTGTTCACGGGGTGATCTTCTATCTTTCCAAGAGTACTACCCAGCTTGAAGTCTATGTCTGATTCGGTGGAGAGCCAATCGATTCCCGTGCTGTTATCATCTCTGCCGCGAGAGTTGGGATTACTCTATTAGGTCTTTTCGGTCAGGAGCCATATGGTAATGTACCTAAAACCCTTGCTTGTGTACCAGCTTCGGAGCTATAACCTTTGTTGTGCTACCAAGAGGATTTTTTAATGCCCATCAAAGGACCTCGAGATGCTAATCCACGAAAAACAATACGAGAAATGCGAAATAACTTCACTACGGAACGAGGGCGACCCGTGGAAATACATCGGTTTCTTATTCGTGCAAAGGCACTATTTCTTGGCAACATGGACAACTTATAACGAAGCTTGTCCCGCATCTCATATGGAAGATCGGAATCCTTACACAAGGCTTTATAAAGCTTTCGTCTCAATTCATATTTAGCCGCAAGCAATCTACGTTTGTGATCAAGTATATTTCGCTTCTCCGACATCTGACTTAGTCTCCCCTTAATCTTTTAGCAAAAAGCCGCTCCACAATGGTAAAGTCTCATCTTTTGTGTTGGCCGAAGTAACAATAGTAACATTGAACCCTTTAATATGCTCGAAGATCTCGAAATGCTCTTCTAGTTCCGGGGAGAATTCGAAAAACTCTGTTTCCATCGAGAATTGGATGGGGTTTTCCCGTATTTCGACCTTAGAATCTAATATAGACATTACCATCGAGATTCTGACCATCAAATTAGACATTCCAAGCCCTCGGAGAGCGCTTTGTCGTTCAAAGTAACTGACATATGCAGTGTCTTTTTCAGATCCCAAGAAAGTATTGGATCGAAACGACTTGACCTTTCCAGCTTGGAAATAAGGGCTCCTTTGTTTCTGTATGAATCTCTGACCGCACTCCATCTCCATAGCTAACTTAGAAAATGGAATAATGAAGGCAGCTGATGGTACTAATCTGATTTCAAACGATCCAGGAACTTCCATAACGTTGGCGTGATTCGGTTTGAGCAACGGATCCTGACGTGAGACATCTTCGTAATGAAAATGGAGTGGAAATATCATGATGAGTTGGCTTTTCCTATGTATTTTTGAGAATTAGCACTGTATACTATCCGCTTCCAAAAGGATAGTTTATAGCTCTCCAATCCAAGTAATGTAAATGAGCTGCAAAAGCATAGCAGTTGCCCGGCTCCTCATTTTTATTCAATTATGAAAGAACTAATATTGATGGAGATTTGTAGCATCATTCAAGTAAATACAGATTGAGATCGTAGAAACATGAGCTTGTAATATAGCTACACCTAATTCCGGACCGGTTAATGCAAGAACTATAAAGAAAGGACCAGGATCTCCTATGAAATAGAATACATTATTCAATAATAGTATAGTCCAAGCAGACCCACTTAAAATCTTCACTGAACTATGACCGGCCATCATATTAGCAAATAAACGTATTCCTGAGCTTAATGCACGAAAACAATGAGGGATTAGCTCAAGGAGTACTAAAAAAGGTGCTAACGGTAGTGGGACTCCTGCTGGTAATGAGAAGCTAAAAAAATGAAGCCCATGTCTTTGAAATCCAACGATCGTAATGCCTATAACAAGAGAAAATGATAGAGTCAAAGTAATGAGAAAATGACTTGTAACTGTGAAACTATAGGGTATCATACCCTGGGGATTACAAAATAACGAAAAAGTAAAAGTGACCGAGATGCAAGGGAAAAACTTTTGGTTAACATTTCGACCACCTATTTGTTCGTTTACTGGGTTAAGCACGAAATCATAAAGAAGCTCTACCAAGGATTGCCAAGCATTTGGCACTGACTTTCCCCCTCCCTTTTTCGTAACCAAAAAAAGCAGAAGTAGGACCAAACCGAGAGTGAGCAGCAGAGACAAGGATGGATTTGTGAATGAGAAATAAAAGTGGCCCCCACGAATCAGAATTAATGGGTTAATGGTAAATTGCTCAAGTGGGCTGCCGCTGTTGCAGTCCTGTATCCTCATTTCAGCACTAAATCTGGTTATTTCCTTCAAATGGGGAAGAGAGTATATTTGCTCACTTTGTACTTCATCATTTTTATAGTTTATTTTATCCATTAGTAAGTCATTCTTATAGTCTATTTTTTCAATGAGTATTTCCGCGTCTATTTGCTTACTTTGTATTTCCTTGGTTTTATATATGTCACATCCCCAGAAGAACTCTTCCATTATTGAAAATTGCTATTCTTTTACTGCTCTGCTCCCGAAAAGTGAAAGGAGACATATTGTTTGACTTGGCGTTGGGTTTTCCAACGAAAGTATGATGGGAGAATGGCATACAATACGCATTATTTTCCATAGCTTGAAGAAATAGTAGAAACACCCACACAATATAGAGGCGATCCATACTTGTACTGTTATTGGTATTCATGGCTAAAGGAGCGGTCGATGCAAATGGCTCTCCTCTCTTCGAGCCTCCATCTCTTCTTTACCTTTTCCATTTTTATGACGCACGTGCCCAGTCTAAACTATACTTCCCAAACCAACTAAACCGCCATGATCTATCAAAGGTTAAAGTTATCGGGTCCAAGAAAATACTGGGAACATCCATTAACTTGTTGATTTTGTATGAGATGAGGGCCGGAGCTCGTATGTATACATGACCTATAACTTCTATGAGGCCTTGCACTAAGCACATACTCTGATAGGGTTGCGAAGTGCAAAGATCCGGTCTTTTACAACCCTCATCAATCAGGACTAAATAGAACCATAGAAACCTGTGCCCTTAATTACTGCATTCATAGCCTGTTATAGGTAATGTGTGTTTAAACCATAGAAACCTGTGCCCTTAATTACTGCATTCAAAATAGCCTGTTATAGGTAATGTGACACTCACTCGAGCCAGTTATAGGATGATCACCGAGTGGCCTTCTGCTCGATTAGGCGAATGCGAGTAAGGGATATGCTTTCCACGCCTAGTTGCTTGGACCCTAACCCTAAAATTGATAAAGTGGGGACGGGAACCTAGCCTAAGAATTAGCAATGCAGGTAACAGCAAATGGTTCCTAACCTAATCCAAATCTGAGTACTAAATATCCTAATATCCTAAGCTTGGAGAAGTGAGGCGATGAACCTCTTTGAATGCCAATTGGACCTTGAGAGTACCGAATGAATATATGCTCTCCCACCCGAAGTACATTACTTGTTAACTATATGTGCCTATTTAGCAGCTGAAGTCACCACTTACTGACGCATTGGATTTCCATCTGCTACAGGGGACCTACTCTACTTTATAGGCTGGCTCTGCGGATACTGGCTTTTCCATCTCCTTTAGTACCGAATAGTAATGAGTGATGCATGCTAACATACTTTATCGATTCTTTAGTGCCATGACGAAATAAAGAAAGATTGATTGACCAGTTAAAGTAGACACTAGGAATCCAATAAGAAGCCGCCCGAGCGGGCCTCACTTTCCACGAGTTAGGGTTAAGAGTTGCCTGCCTTTCCGTGTTACTAAAAAAGAATTGCTTATAGACGAAACATACACAACATTTATTCATTACTAAACACTAACCTTATAAGGAAAGCTTGAAACAAACTAAGAAAGAGATATATTACTTATAAGGAAGAAACTCACTAACTTATAAGGAATTTAAACAAACTAAGAAAGAGATATATGCCTAAGGCAGCATGCAACTGTGCACGCTAAGAGAAGGTAATAGTACATACACAAGTGTTCCAGTTCTTAACTGCTGCTCTTTCTTACCAGTCAAGTATACAGGACTTGCGTAGTTGCTTGGCGGTCATTATACTAAGTTTGTCCCGTTGCTCCGTTTTAACTTGGCCAGCTTCCTTCGCACGAAAAGCAGTAAGGCAGAATCCTTTTTCTTAACACCCGCAGAACAGAAATAGCATCAAGGAGTTAAACGTATAAGTATTTGCAAGAGGATCAGGGCGTCTACGATCTTTGAACCTACAGAAACAATAGTGCTGCTATACAATAGTAAAAGCATTTCTTATAGCGAGTGGGATTGAATGAATAAGTCTCGATCGAGTTGGCCAGCAAACATCTTTAGGAAGCAGCTTCTTCATATATCTTATATGACGTGTGTGCCGTTGCTAGAATAAATAGAATAACTCTTTAGTTGTAGCTTTAGCATAGGAGTCCGATCACAAGAAATGGGGAAGCCTCTCAAAAGAAAGGTTCGGTTCGGTTCCGTCGTTGGGAAGTAATCAAATAGGCGGACAGTTTCAAGGGTATGACACTTATTGGCCGGCGTAAGGAAAGCAGCTGAAGCAAGAAAGAATCAATCCCGCTTGCTGATCACTCCAACTAGAAAAGCTAAACTACTTGACAGTAATCTAATAGTATTCATCGCTTTTATTTCTAAGAGATCACATTCCTTTTAGTACACTCGTTCTCAGAGATCCAATGAACGAGCTGAGCCCAGAACGGAAGGCCGAGCTGACTCCACAAGACCCAGTCCACTTTCAAGAGAAAGCTAAGAAATATACAATTGCATAGCGAGTAGGTAAGAGCAGAGTAGTTTAGAAAGAAATGTCAACCAACATCCATATTAGTATGATTGGTACTAGTTGGCAATTTCGCTCTGGATCCTGTGAATGTGTGAGTTGCCTGCCTGCTCTCTCTTTTTCTTCTCCTCCCGTTGTTAGGTGCTAACCAGCTAACTCTTTCCTTTCTTTCCCCCCCTTCCGAGTCATCTATCTCCTACATTCTATCTTGTCAAGTTCCAATCCAATAGATATTCCAAAAGTCAAAGTCAAGGATGCAATGCCGGTCTTGCTTGGAAGAATGATACTTTTTTGTCAAGTAGAAAGAAGCTCGTATATTAACTGTAATATTGAGAACTGTAATATTTATAACGATTATTCGAGTTAGAGGGAGTCAAGTAAGCAGTAATCAGTGCTTTTTACTATGTTTCTATATGGATTGGGAGCGCTATCAAATATGATGTTCGTTCAGTGTGCAGTCAGCAGTCAGGTGGAGCACTTGTATAATATTCTAGCTATCTTCTCCTTTTCCGGCTACGGTCTATGTTTTTAAGAAGAAATGCACATCTTAGAAAAGTCACTTCTCTTAACTATAGCTAATATCGGCACTGTTATTGCGTTTAAGTCACCTTCTTCATAATAAAGTAACAACACTCCTGCCTTTACTGTAGATTGAGGTTAGGCTGGAGTTCGTTCTTATATAGGGAGGATATTGCCTGTGCCCGTTGCCCTAAGCCTAAGGATAAGTAAAAGCTCCAGCACCCCTAATTAGCTTACTTGAGGTCTAGCAGCCTCCCGAAGACAGGACTTGCTAAAGGGTGGGCTCGCTAACGCTTCAGCAGATGAGCATTCCATATTATCTTTTTCTATAGGTAGGATCAAAGTCGACTGGGATTCAACTTCACCTGCTTACTGACTTTATATAGCTTCTTATCTAGCTTATTCTCCCGCTGTACCAGTTTCTGCTCCATCAATAACCTCTGATATCGGAGACAAAACCATAACTTATTCAGATCTTGTTCCCGCTTCAAAGCACTAATATGAAGCTTGCATTTCTTATAGAGCACATTAAGCTTGCATTTCTTATAGAGCACCGGGTATAGAATGGAGTAAGCTTAAACTCAAAAACACTTTATTTCCATCTCTCGCCTCGGGGTAAACTCTCCAACTTGTTCCTGCTGCTTGTTTAGAGATGTCTTTAGTTGCGGAATTTCCCGAGTTAGCATCAGCATCAGCTGTAATAGGTAGAGCGGAGCCAGTACTTGATGATTTGATTCCCAACACGACGCTCAGAAACAACTATTGTGCTACTACCTCACTGCTTGTTTGCTTGCATCACTCTAACTGCGAAACTCCAAGACGATCAGAAACTATTCTGCTACGCCACTGCTTGTTTGCTCTTGCTTAACTCTTACTGCGAAACTTACTTATGGAATGTGCAGACTGCGAAACTTACTTATTTAATGTGAATGGCAACGAGATACTTGACAAATAGCTGTAGGCTTAGTGTTCTGCTACCTATCTTCATAGCCTGTGTTCGGTAAACAAAGAATTGACATTAGATTCATAACTCCCAAATGCCATAAACTCACTTACGCTATAGGGCTTTATCACTAAGGCACAAGCAAAGTAGAAGTAAGCTAACAAGTAATGGAACAAGCAAGCAGGGGAACAAGCAACGAATAAACAAGTCGACAAGTCACTACAGTAATTGGTTGCGCTTACGGAGTTCTGTTCTGCAAGCCGTTACTCGTTTTTGCTACCTACTGACTATTGGAACTAATGAAGCAAATGATTTACTTCTAGGTTATAACTAAAACCTATGGGTCTCGCTCGAATAAGTGTTCTTAGCTGCCGTTGATTGGACAACCGGCCTTAACAGATCCCTCCTTCTCTGAGGATGCTTTATAGTAAACGATAAAAGCAAAAGTGCATAACGTGGCAGGGGTGAGTCCAAGCAAAAAGGAAAAGGCACCTTATGGGTTCCCTATAGCTATTGGTCCTGTGGGCTCAGGCTTTCATGATCGTTTCAATTCCGTAACAGTCTAGGGAGTCTGAGAGGTTTCCCCAATTCATCTATCTCTTGGTTTGTATTTGATCGCTAGTGGGTTCGACTGGCTCTAACTAGGAGATGCTAACTGCCCCAAGGGATCAACACATACCATGGTAGGCCGGGATCCTCCTCTGAGCGCTTTAGACTAATAGCAAGGGTCGGGCTACTACCAGAATAAAGCCTCAAACCCCAAAAACGATTGCAAGTAATAGGAGTGGTTGGACTTAACTCTCTCTGATTTTCTTTTCTTTTCTTCCTTCTATCGTTGTTCTTTTTTTTAAGTGATTCGCCCTTTCTCTATTTGATGAGTTTGGATTGGATTCTTTCTTTCGTTCCCGCTTCCAAGCTAGTAAGATATCTTTCTTCTGCCCGTAGGTTTAGCTAGTTGTGGAAGAGAATCTTCAAGTGTCAATAAAAAGAGCCACTATGCTAAGATCGATTTCCTCGTTTGGGCATACATATAAACTGGTTGGTTGCCCGAAGATCCGATACACTGCCTAAGCCGCCTAGCACTTGGAAAGCAGCTTTCCTCTTAAGTGAGTTCGGGTCCTCGAACCTCTATTCCACTATAAATTGGGATTGGATTACTTTTACTTACTAGCTCAGGATTGGTAATTAGGGAGGTACTAGATACGTTCCTCCGAATAGGTGGTTCAGGTAAATATAGAAAGAAATAGAATATAAACAAGAAATAGATATCTCCCCCCGAAATGAGATTCTCTAAATATTCAATAGTCATAAGGGGGTGTGCGTGCCTCTATGCTCTTAGAATCAATCCGTTGAGTGCGGTTCAATCCGCAGGTTTCTATCTGTGTATCGTTCAATCCGCAGGTTTATATTTGTGTACCGATATGATGGTAGTGTATGAATGTCCTAAACTTCTATCTATGTCGATCATCTTCTTTACCTGCCGTCCCGGTTGTAGATCGGAATAGCCAGCCAATTCTATCTCCTTGAGTTTAGCTACTACCCCAGCTGTACAGGTTTTCAGGGGAAGTGCAAAGGTTATGGTGGCATTGCGTGCTTACGATAGGGGTCAATCAGCGCAAGCAAATAGTTGTGGGTGCCGCTATGACTTAAGTATTTTGGGGCTGTTGGGTCGAGTCGTGGCTTGGTCTTCACTTACACACTCTACTCTCTCTCTTATATTAAGCTCTCTTATCTTAAGTTTATGGTTACGTTTTTGTTCAATATGAGCCCCCTAAGACATTCTATTATGAAAAGGCGCTTATAGAAGATGGTTTAAGGCGCATTACATAAGTCTTCCCCGGGTGATTCTGTCGAGGAGTTACCGATAAAAGTATGGGATCTGTTAAGCGGAATCCAAGTGCTTAACCCGGAACAAACAATAGAACTTTTTCAAGTATGAGAGGTTTCTATCATATCATATAAATAGAGGAGTAATGTAATAAACCATTGGTTGAGAAAGTGATTCCTCCCTTTTCGACTGCTAACTCTTTGAAAGATAGATCTTACCAAAATCATCATAGGAACGTTATCCCACCTTACCAAAATCATCATAGACCCTGTTTGTTATCCAGAAATTCAAGCTGCTCCAACTAGAGTTACGCACCTCTTCCAAATTACAACTCCCTATTCCTTTCCCTAACTTATCTTCGGTCTCCTCCTTTTGTCTCGTTCATAAGCAGCCTTCCCACTATAGTTGTTCATGGTAGGTCTCAGCTTATTGTCATGCTAACCTTTTGTCTAAGCTTTGATTTTGCTATTCCCAGGATATCAGAGACAGATCCGCGTCTATTCACGCTTGAAAGAGAGTGGAAGCTGGGGACTTAACTTATGAGAGTAAGGCTTCAGCCCGGATGGCCGGCGAGTGAGTTGGGGAATTAAATGAAGTAGAGAAGAAAGATATTGGAACTCTTGTCGTCTAACGCTCAAGAAAACTGTGTTATTTGGGCTTTGTACTGGACAGGGATAAGAGGCGAGGAATGCTCTGCGTAAGAAACGACTAGTGCCAGAGAACAGAGGATTGAATAGGCCACCCTAGAAATTGATTCTTTCTTGAGAAAAGTACAAGCCCACCAGGGCAAGCTTACTAATTCATCCCCGAGAGGCTCACTCAAGCAGAAGTAGGAATACAGGTTAAGTAGGACAAGGAGGCCGAATTGGATTTAGTTATAAATGCCGCCGAGTGACGTGGAAGATTCTAGGGTTCTCGCCGCCGAATTTCCCTGGATGTAGCTATGACGATACCAAGTCATTTCCCTGGATGTAGCTATGACGATACCAAGTTACCGCAATAACAATTATCAATATATTAGTGAGACATCTCTCTCGTCAAGCCAATTTCACAGAGTTGATGGAAGATGGGCAATAACCTCTTTCTTTTTGGAGAGTTACAGAATAGGAATGAGCAATTAGGAGTAAGTGGGAGACTATACTGTATCATTCACTAAAGCAGGCCTTGGAAGAAGAGAACTAGGCTATTGACTGACATAGTGGTTTTCATTTAAATACTGTCCGGAGATTCAAAATAAGGTACTAGCTTCCGGAGATTAAAAAAAAGGTACTAGCTTAATAACCTATCTAGATGACCAATAGATATGGGATTCCAAGAAATCCAATGCTAAATTGCTAATATCAATAGACGTGAAACCGATCCGACGCTTATAGATTGAAGCATATGTTTCATAGATTGAAGTATACTAGCAAGAATCAACATTTTTTAACCGAAAAAGGAGTGAGAGTAAAAAGAATTAAGAACCGTGTTCATGAAGTATGCATGAGAAAGCCACATTGAATGGAAATGTTAAAGGTTGATAAAGACCTCTAAGTTTGTTTCTTTGTATAACTGCTGAAACTAAAAGAGGAGTGTGGTCCGAGTGATGCCGAGGGACTGTAGAAATAATTCCAAACATCCAACACATTGCTCAGAACAAAGCACCCGATCTAGACGCTGTTCCACATGACCATTAGTACCCCTTTCCATTAGTCCATGTAAAAGAAGTACCTTTTGTATTGAGATGGAGCAATTCAGAAAACACTAGTAGTTGCTTGTCTACTTGTTTTAGACTCGTAACAATTAAGACTGTTGATCTTGTTCTTGTTCCTGCCCAATTAGATGCTGCGGCCTTGACTTGTACTTTCATTGCGACTTAAAGAATTTGTGCCACCTGAAGAGAGACGCTATCATTAGGATGTTGCTTGTTTGCTTGTTTGGTTCCCTTGCAAGTAGAATGGATCTTTTGACGCTGAGTGCTCGGCCGGGCCCGATAGAAGAAGACAAAGTACAAAATCGGGTTTAATATTCTATTGTCAAAGTACAGAAATAGGGTTTAATATTCTATTGTAGTAGGCGAGATGGAAAACCCAGATAATTACCGATTCTATAAATGGTGGTAGGGGATGATAAACAAATACCTAAGAGGACTCTCGCAAAGTTACCATAGTTACCTTCCAAAGTGGCCCTATCGATTAGGAGAGGCGTGCCAATTCCTCTTCCAATGTCCGTAAAGATACGTGGATGCGAATATTCCCAACTTCCATAATCAAAACCCGAGTGGTCTGTGGAGTGAAAGGATTGAAATAGCCATGGTTGTAGCCGCATAACACCTAGTTTGAGGGACCAAGCACCTGCCTTTGTAACGCTTTATCCGAGAAGTGTCTTTAGTATAGTATCTACGACCTAAAGAGATGATTCGCCATGATCCTTTCTCTGTCCGGAGGTTATTCATAAATTCTATAACACAGCTATTACACGGTTGGATTGATTCTCTGGAATCGCAACGATTCTTCCCCGTTCAAGAATAACTGTTTTCGTGATCGAATGACAAAATAGATATATGAACTGTATAGGATCATTCGCTGGAATGGGATAAGTGATTCTTTTATAGGATATCAAAGGGATCGTAGAAAACACTAAGGATGCTATAGGTATTTGTGATCGATCAGCTTCCTGTATGACCGAACACTTTCTCTCTGGATCCAGAATAACGACACAATCAGGTTGTTGGTTCGAACCTAAATTGATCTTATTCTTTCTCGAACGTATTTTAGTGGGACTGGAACAAGAATGGGTTAAAAAAGCCCCGATCCGACATTGAGAATCATTGATACAGCTCGCCATTTCTTCCATTATATATGAGATATGATTATTCTGTGTCTTTAAAAGGAAGGAACGGCCTTTTTGACGAATGAGAGATCCTATTAAATTCAAAGCATTTCGTAAACAAATCAGTGTCTTGTCTGAATCGAGAATAGCAATTCCATTTCTAGAACCACATATATAGACTTTGTTGAAATGGTGAGCAGCTACCCGACGGCCTAGATGTGCCTTCGTACTCAGTAATTTTTGAATTACAATAGAATAGATTGTCATTTTTAGTTTTCCTTTATTGATATAGAGGTAGTAATTCATAGAAGAGAATAGGTTGGCTCCTTATCCTCTAACCACTCAGTAGAAGATAATAGGGTTGCAGCTAATCCTCTAACCACTCAGAGTAAGGGTAAACAGAGAAGGTGGTCTAGCACTCAATGCCAACTGACGGAGAAAGCAGACGCGAAAAAAGATACTGGTTTAGTATACCTACCTACCTATCTAATGTGTAATAAGAATAAGGTTAACAGCACAAAAGGGAGTTAAGCGTATAAATATGAAACGAAAAGGTCTAAGCGAAGGAAGGTGTTTAGTTTAATGCCACGAGCAAGTCTTTAGTTCAGAGTAATGCCATCTGAATCACCAGAACTCAATTGTAGTGGCCATACTCAACTCTTAGCAGAATGATTGAATGCTTTACTGTTGCTCTGTGGGTGAAAACATACCCCTCTTGCAATTGGTCGCTACTAGGTAAGAAATGATCCTTTGACAAGAACTGGAATCTATCCTGCCTATGTTCTTGTTGCTGTTGGAAAACCTCATAGACTGATGGACTACTCTGCTTTCTGTGCTGCTTGCTTCTTGCTCGAGATATTGACTGATTGGACCGCATACTGGGCCTGGCTACCCCGCGGAAAAGCCAGTAAGACCAAGAGCTGCTGCTAGCTTTCTTTAAGACCAAGCTGCTGCTAGCTTTCTTGCTACTGGACTACTTGCTAGCGTTTGCAACCTTCTTGGCGTTGCTACTTTGCTCCCGACAGGACTGCTCCTATAGACTACATGCGCATCTAGTGCAGAGCAAGCTACCTTGACCATCTTCCGAAGTTCTAAATAAGATGGAGCTCAAAGGCTTCCGTTGTGGACTGCTCTACGCCTAAGAGTTACTTCCGAAGCGCTATGGACGGTACGAAATCAGTCATTGGTGGCGCTTCAAAACCAAGTGTTTTTCTTTGATGCTGTGGTTAGCTGGCGAAATGATTCCATACCATAAGGGGGCGGGAGCCGAGTGTAGTAGGTGCACAAGAGTACTTCGCGCCACAACCATCTCTTTTTTATGGGTTATATGGACCGATGCCTGCTGCTTCATCTGGTAAAAAAGAATCATAGATATGCCAGTAATAAAAAGGAAGAACCGCCATAAAAATATTCCTCGTGTATCGTCTGTAGCAGAACTATGAACGGGAGCTAGCAATCCGGACCGTATTGAAGAGGTTCCTAAGACACAGCATGGAAGAGTTAAAATATTGAAAAGCGAGGTAAAAGAATGAAGACGCGGAAGAATTACTGAATGAATACAAGCTGTGGCTAATACCCGAGGCATAAAAGACGCATTTTCTACGGGATCCCGAAACCACCAGCCACCCCGACCTAATTCATGATGAGCCCACCAACTTCCTGGCGAGATGCCTACGGTTAAAAACAACCGACATGTCAAGATCCAAATGTTAATTGGTTCCTGGTCCTGGTCAGAGACCACTGTGTTTGCGCCGGCGGTTAAACTAGTAGTAGTATCTTGATTTATTCCATTATGAACGACACGCTTCGCCAGCTCCCTCCCCGTGTCCATTAGCGCTCCTGTCCAGAGCGAAGAGAAGCCGAACCGAAGCTGCATGAGCAGGCTTCTATTTCTACGCAACAATGGAGCAGGTGCACCGCCCACAAAATGTTGGAATGACCGGGTTAAGAGCGAGCTGATTATATGGGATCCGACGCATCCTGCAGAGCGAAGCAGCGTTCCATTCTTTTCGGCGGCATCCTTAAGCATTGGCGGCGAGTGGAGTGCAACAATCCCATTCAGCATTTTGGATCTACATAAGCTAAAGCCTATAGCACTGGCGACGTCTCCGGCATATATAAAAGGAGGATGTATAGCTGATATAGGATCTTGTGAAACAGGATTTGATTCTGCAAGCGGTTCGGTACAAACGAAGACATTTCGAACAAAAGGATCGGAACTCGCTGATAGGAAAGGAGAGAAAAACAAAGCAATGCCAAGAGCTCCGGAAATCCGCTGTTCATCGAGGGACTCAGCTCTATCTTTGGCTTCTCGTGCCAGATGCAACAAAAGATTGATCCTTCTGACTTCTCGCAAACCAAGGGAGCGCCCAGCGTCCAGAACTGCAAAGCTCATTTGCGGGTAGTACGGCGCATTTAAAAGCCCTGGGTCTACGTTGATTATGGCTTCCGTCCGGTTCCTTCTAGAACTAAGTGAAGAATCCCGTTGAACGAAGGGAGTGTACAACTGGGGCGCTGCTGCCCTACTTTTGAGTTGGAGAGATAGAATGGAGTTATTAAAAAAGTTCGAGACAAAGGATAAAATCAAGGTGTTTCTATTGCCTCTGAGTTTTGAGACATTATGGCTTTTGGCCCGGTAACTAAGAAGGAATCCATAAAAACTTGGGATCCAACACCATGATAAAATACTACCCTCATGATTAGACCATGTCCCTGAGATTTGATAAAAGAAAGGTGCATTAGCGGTTAAGACATTGTAATTGGATAAGTTATTAGGAATATGACAGAACGAAAGACCAAGGAAAGGAATCAGAATGCAAAAAAAGGAAAGTGCTGCACCAAACGCTGGTGGTTGTTTCTTGTTGTAAGTGAATGCAACGAAAAGACCCGGAAATAACGAATAATGAGAAAATTCTGTTATTGACATTTAGTGCTCATTGCCTATTATTTATTTGGTTATTCCCAGCATCTAGTAACCACAGGCCAATGAAACTGACATAGCTTCAGTAAACTCATTTGTTATTCCCAGCATCTAGTAACCACAGGCCAATGAAACTGACATAGCTTCAGTAAACAAAGGTGGTCCCTATCCACTTACATAGCTTCAGTAAACAAAGGTGGTCCCTATAGAGATTTGTAGGGGCACTATAGTTGTGAGAAAGTAAGCTTAAGAGAGAGCTGTTGATCGCGCACTAAAAAGCTTACCTGTTGTCAGACTAACTCGCTCTGATGTCATAACACTCTAACTAATCAAAGAACAGAAGGCCGATCTCTTCATTTGGGTAATTAACCAGACCACCAGGTAGCTGATTGGTGAGATCAACCACTGGTTACGACGGCACTTCGGCAGGTCATCAAGACAGAATAGGAGGTTCCCCTACTCACGTTGAAGTTAGAAACTAAAAGATATCCTCCTTATTACTCCAGCCTAGTCTAGAAAGTAAGCATCCCGCCATCAAGTGAGGCACCCGACCGCATGAAGAAAACTTGATGGAGCTCCGTCACGAGCAGGACTATATCAAGTATCTGACGTGATTAGGCGGGGACAGGCAGGCTACTATACTAATTCCGTCTTCAGGTCATGAGCCTTTAGAGTAGACCAATTCCTCTACCCCGCTTCTGACTCAATTATAGGTAAAGGGAAGTAGTTGTAAAGAAGAAAGAAAGAAAGATAGGTAAAGGGAAGTAGTTGTAAAGAAGAAAGAAAGATAGGTAAAGGGAAGTAGTTGTAAAGAAGAAAGAAAGATAGGTAAAGTAGTTGTAAAGAAGAAAGAAAGATAGGTAAAGGGAAGTAGTTGTAAAGAACTAATTGAGTAAGTATATTGAGGTGCCTATTGGTAAGGCCCGGAAGTTAATAAGCCAAACTATGTAAGGTGCCCATCTGGAATTGCTGGATAGCTATAGAAAGGAATCTGGCTACCGCTCTTCCTCCACGCGAGAGACAATGACCTAGAATGAAATGCTCTTGATCATGAGAGACTAGATAGTAGGATAGAGAGTAGCAAGAAGCAACTATTACTTACATGGTTTCTTTCACTTCGATTGAAATCGAGCCCTTCCATTTCAGCTTCGGCGGGAGAAGCATATATAAATCACTGGGCCAGGACCCCCTAGATCTTCCTTTAGTAGTTCTTTGATTCGCGAGAATGCATGATCTAAAGATCGACAAAGTACCTGAGATCAGGAAAGAAGAGCGGCGCATTCGCATAAATGCTATCCATCTTTGAGTCAGTCCCAAGGTTACTCACTTGTTCAGTCAATAAGATAATTAAGTAACACTCACTTGTTCAGTCAATAAGATAATTAAGCAACAATATATATAGATGAAAATAACAATAAAATCACATATTCCAGAGTTATTTAGATTTATTATTCAATATAGAATATATAGTAACCAACAGTCATTACTGGTTATAGTAACCAACAGTGGAAAGAATTTAGGAAATGGGCTTAGCTCTAACAAAGGTAATGTTGCCTAGCCCACTCCTCTAGCTGGACCTGACGGGTCCTGAGGTGAAGATGGGGATAAATTTGCTGAGCTCTTTTGGCTGCTAGGATTCTCTATTTGATTCTAGTCTATACATGTAGTATTTCTTTGCTTCTTTTTGGGAACCGTAGCCTTCATTAAGTAGCTGTCCCGCCAGATGATAAAGTACGTAGGTGTGATGCAATGCAAGGATAACCAGTATCAGCAATGGAAGCCAAGCATCTTCAAAACATCTACTCCGGGGACGGGCTTGCTATCTTTAGCTCTTCGTCCGCTTCCCGGATTGCCATTGAATGGGTTTCTAGGAATATATGATATTTAAATAGATCTTTCCACTACAATAAGACCGTACGACATTACTATTTCTGTGCTTTAATTTATCCAATCAGCTAAGATCCGTGGCAATGCATTATTTTACCTTCTGAAACACCCCAATATAAAGGAAAGAAGAAGGAAAGTCGACGACTTCTGAAGATCATCTCTTTCCTAACGCGCAACGGAAGTAAGCAAGTGAAGAAACAAGATATTGTGCGCTAACGTGAGTTCTTACTGCTCTTGTTCTTGTGCTTGTTAAGTCTACTTGTTCTGCAGCATCTGATCCTTCTCCTGCATCCATACGAGACCCGGCTTCTGAACTTGCTCTACCTATTACTGCTGGAACAATACTGGAATCTGGAACTACACTTGATACCAGACTTTCACTTTTATACACAACCTATCTCTTTGGTCGACTTAGAGCCAATAACACGAACACAGCACTCAAACACAGTAGATGAAAACATAGGAGAACTTTTACTATCCTGATATAGGAAAACTGATTAAACTAGGGATGAAGACTAAAACTGAACTCTAACAGTACTAAAGGTCTGAAACTCTAACAACAGTAAGGATCTATCTCTTAAACAGGAAGGAAACATACCTCTACAAATAAACTCACTCCATTTAACCCTTGATTTCCTCTTTCTTAACTCTTTCTGTGGTAAAGTTGCATCTCAAGTAGTGATCTGGTCCTGTTTCATCTGTATTAGTAGTCAGCTGGGTCTACAAGGTAAGCTGCTAAGTAAGAAGGAGAGGCCCGGCCAGGTAGTAGGGGTAGGCAAAAGAATGGAAATATAATCCCTAAAGTCTTAATTGAACTCAGTAGCCAGAGGAAAGGTCTAGTAGCCTAACATTAAGGCAAGGACTGGTGGAGATAGGTTTAACAGGTATAGATGGGTTTGGTGCGAGCAGAGCAAGCAACGTTGTTTGAAACTTAATCATTAGCCAGAGTGAGATTCGATGGAGGGATATCCTGAGTTAGATGAGCCAGAGGTATTGGAATTATCAGTATCAGTATTAAGTACTAGAGCAAGAGAAAAGCAGACTAGTAGGCAAGTAACTCAGGCCTAATATATAATTGGGGAAGTCGCGAGGTAGGAAAGAGTTAGAGTGGAAAGGAAAGTCGTTAAGTCTAGGGGGCTACTTTAACATCACATTAGTCGTTACTTGGCCGGGATGACACCTGTTTTCGGGGGCAATCAGATAGTCAAGTAAATATAATCCTATAATACGCTAAAATTGGAATTCAAGCCGGGCCCGGGAGCAATTACATTCACGAAACCTGGAATTGTAAGAACTGTAGCTTGTCGACTTGGCTGTTTCCTGTTGATTTCTTTTTATTACTTACTGATTGAGAGTACTTTCCGAGAAACTTAACTGCTATCTAGCTTCTTTTAGCACTTACTTTGGCACTGATTCCTCTATAGTGGACCTTCCCCGCACAGATCTTGTAACTTCAATTGACTTAAGGGCAGGAACTCGTATTGAATCATAAGTCAAGAGCAAATAAGCCTTTGATGCCCCTATCCCTAGCTATATGTCTATGAGTTACAGCCTTATACACAAGCACTCGAGCCACACAGATTCAACAACTCTACTATTAGTTGGGGCCAAAGACTTGTCGACGCTGGAAACTCATTAACTTCCCTCCCCTTTAGCCGACCTCTCTCTTCTGGAAGTGTATTGCCAGGTCCAGACTCAGTTTACCTGTCTTTGAGTGCTTTGTTCGTAAGCCTCTGTTATTGATTACTTGATAAAGCTTCCTCACCCTCTGCCTCTGCAAGTAAAACATCTGCCTCTGGTTCTTTTCACTCATTAAATACCTTATCCGGGCTTGTCTCTTTGACTTAAAGAGTGGAATGATTACCTGTGCTCTGTTACTACTCAATCAGTTGTTGACTTACTTGGTGGGTTCTACTACTCCACAACTGCTTTTCAATTGAATTAAAGAATATGGTGGACTTACTTGGTTGACTGACTTGTTAGGCAGGTTTGCTTCCAATACTAGGGTTTTTATACCTTCCCTTCCTTAGTAGCTTAACCTCACTGCTAGTTGCTGGGTTAGCTCCATATGCGCTAGATGCATACCCTTACTGAGTGGATGTTAACTACAGGTCTGCTCCCCTCTTTGCCTTTGCCAACTCCTTCTCTTAGCTTAGTTGCTTGTTCAACTCGATCAAAGATCAATTTCTTCACTAATGTTTTGTAATCTAGGATTTTAGGAGAAACTCCCGAAACAATACTTGTTGCGCCTTGTAAACCTGGACAGGAATCTTTATTGCCTCTGTATATAAAGGAGTAATCTTACCTACGTCCTTTCTTCGCCTCCGTAGAGTTATTAACAAGTAACGGTTTGGGGAATCTCTCTCTCATGTATAGAATTAACCGCTTCCATCTAATTAACCTGGCTGTAAAGACTGTTGGTGTTTAGGCTACAAATACTTCATGGAATCTTTCGAACGCTGAAGCAACATTCAAATCATCAGGAAAAGATGTCTAGGTTTCGGGAGTTCACACTGATTCTTCTCGAGTCGCAAACACAAGAGAGAACTCAACTCTTAGACTCGCTTCAAAGCCTAGCAAAGGAACTATCAGCGGCAAATGAGCAAGCAAGGGAACAAACACTAGTAAGGGGGTAAGGGCTGAAGAACAAACCAAACCACTTTCAGGCGCTTATGCTTACTCTCGGGGTTCCTAACAGAGTTATTCTTGTTTAGAGTCAACAATTCATTAGGGTTACCTTTTAGAATATCCTGACTTTCTGACGCTTATTCTCTGCTTCAAGTAAAACTGCGC
Organism: Musa schizocarpa; assembly: GCA_900464855.2. Lineage (NCBI taxonomy): Eukaryota > Viridiplantae > Streptophyta > Magnoliopsida > Zingiberales > Musaceae > Musa > Musa schizocarpa. Next base: position 109,964 of record LR890034.1, read on the forward strand.
ATTCATCATTAAATTCCACAATGATAATTCTGTCGTGTCGAACTCATTCACTTTCAGACCCGCTTGTACCTGACTTCAGACAACTTGATACTGCTGATTCTTGAGTTGCTGTCGACTTTCTTTCTTATGCTCCCGATCTAACAAGTAACTACTTAATAATAAGCCAAGGAGCCCTTTCCACTCCTTTCCCTTCCCGGTAGCGCAACAAATCATTAATTGGATCTATCTCCCCCCTCAAAGCCTTTACTTTATTATAGGATTCCCTTAAGCGAACAAGGTTGAAATGCTTTTAGCGATGTCATCCTTACTTTTTTATACCCTTCCCTTGACTTTACCTTCTTCGCCCTTGCGCTAACACTTATTTCAGTTCGGGTGAAGGTAAGCTATGTCTTTACTTGGCTTGGATCTATTAAGCTATGTCTTTACTTGGCTTGGATCTATATCTGAAGCGGATGTGGTTCTTGTTTAAGTGTTAATAATTCCTTATGGAAAGTGGAGTTATCGTTTCATCTCCTCTCTTTTCTAATGCTGATGCTGAGGTGTTGTATCAAGGAACAGTAGCATAAAAAGAAGTGTGAGTTTTGGCAACAAGAGAATCCGCTGCCCTAGGAAAGGAAATAATACTTTTTTGTGGTTACTCCATTCTATATGTGTTCATTTCGATTCTTTCATTAAGGTTACAGTTTTGCCGAACCCTAGACTCCACTCTTATTGCCGTTGCCTGTTCCCCGAACTCAGAAGCTGCTAACGCACGGAGTAGAACAAAGGTGCATAGATTCTCAATCAGGTGTTAAAGCCACCAAGCAACTACTAACAAAGAGACTGATGCCTCACTACCAGAACCAGGGCTAACCAGACTCAGACACCTAACAACCAGACTAAAACTACTAACTAGCAGAACCGGTGCACTAACAACCAGTCTTAACTATTTGCTGTTAACACAATGAACCCCTTCCCTCTTACTCAGCGGAATGCAACTCTTAATATCAATCTTAATGGTTGTTTCGGGGTCCACGATAGGCGCTCTTAACTTTCACTCTCAATACGGAATGAGGCATTCAACTCAGTAGTACAAACAAGAATCAAGGTGGAAATATGGAATTTAACTCTAAGGTGGAGAATGATAGAAAGGGGTGTTGTAGAGGAATGAGAGAAGGGGGTGTTGGCGACAGGGGAGAAGAAATTAACTGATGAGTCTAAGAATTGAGCTGTCAAGGAAGGCCAAGTAACTACTAGACGACAAGCAACATAGTAAGTAGACAAAGGATGGGGCAAGGAACTACTACAGTGTAGCGGCAGGAACCGCATCTGGATATAGCTCTTTTGCCTCTTATACTGACTCTACAGCCTCTGCTTTAGTGACTGCCTCCACTGCCTCTTAAGGCAACTAAGTAGCAACAAGTATGGATTTAACTCCTGAGCAACAAGGCAACTAGCTTCCAACCCTCTGGCAACAAATACTTACAAGGGGGGTAGGGCTTGATTCTCCTGCACCACCAGCACCCGAAACCAGACTTTCAGACAAGACTCGGTATTCCACTCCAACAGAAAGATACTCGTCTCCAACAACTGGAACTAGCCCTAAGGTGTTGAACTAATTGAACCTATATTATCAGAGTTGCGGTAATTTATATCATAACTCAGAACTACTTGCAGCTTCCTTTAGCGCTTACTTGAGAACTGATGCTTCTCTGGCTTCTGCTTGAGCCTATTATTCTTAGGAAACTGAGTCTGATCTTTCGAGGGCTTGTGCTTCTGTAAGAATAGGAATCTCCCTAATAAGTATAGGAGTGGCACTCTCCACCAGTAATAATTAAAGTTAGCCAGAGGTAGCGGAGCCGGTCTCATTCAGTCAATAGTTGTCAGCTGCGGTGCCTGTATTGAATGAAACTATCTAGTATCATAATTTCAGTGAATCATTTCCTTATAGGCAAGCCATAGAGGGCAGGGAAATCTCCAGCTCGGAAGACTTATTATGCTATCGATTCAACAAGTAACGAGTCAGGAGCAGAGGCTGGCGATGGAGGTTCATTCTTTACTTTGTTGGAGTTAGTTCAATTCAGAACTTCAGTACAAATATGAATAAGGAAGGGGGTTTCACTTCAGTACAAATATTAATAAGGAAGGGGGTAGCTTGTCTCTTTAGTCATAACTATACTAAATGAATTATTGATATTATATAATAGAACTGTAAACTCCCTTTCCTAACTTAGGAACTTTCACTGGTTCTTCTCTTTCTTACCAAACCCTCAGATTCTCTTTCTTACCTTGCAGACAACGAGCTAGCAACCTTTCTTCCCTGGCCCTGGTCCACCTCTGATATTTAATTGTATCCCGAGACTACCTCTCTTATCCTGCCAACAACAATAAAAGAACTTCCCCCGCCTTAACCTGACTTTAGAACTGGAACTGGACCTGGACTTATAGTGGTAGCTTGTCTCTTTCTATGCTTTTTTCTACTACTACGTTGCTTGGCAGTATAGGATAAGAGGTATTTTCGCTTTGTTGTTGGTTCTTCAAGACTCATGGAACTCATCACTCTTACCTCTGATGAGGGCTCTTCTTTTCTCCTCAAGATCGTGTTTGAATCATCCACTCACGTCTGATAAAGCCATTTATTATAGTGGATTTTACTAGCATTTCCTTCATGAACTGGTTCTTTCTTTCATTCATGTGGTCTTATTCATTTCTTTGGAAATTCCTTCCTTCTATTGCATGATTTCTTTTTGCATTACCAAATTGATTGGATTTCCTCTGATTTTCTTCGCTCTTCTTCTTTTTGTAAAAATAGCTTGATCGTATGGATGCCTCTTCATGGATCACAGGCGCTCTCTCTCCCCATGGCCTTTCCCCTCTGAAAGACTGAGTTAGTCTCTTCAAGAGCACATAGCTAATACGCTGACTGGAGTCTCGGGGTGCTGAGTGATTAAAGCTAAAAGTAAGCTGGTAGAGCGGAGCCTGCAGCCATAGGTGTAAGGTTACAATTCTTTCTTTCTATTAACGTTTCCATTCAAAAACTCTCACTCCACTTTATTCACCGACAATACGACAAGCAGACGCCAAGATTAAACTATAACCATTAACTTCAGAGCTGGACTACCTGGACTACATGACTTAACGAGCACTTCCACTATAACTCCTACTGTAGCTCACAAGAACTCCACTTTTCAGATAACCCCCACGTAGATAGGATTTCATCTTATATAACTGAAGTCTACCTCTGGAATAGTCTACCTATGGCTCATCCACCTTCATTCTTATCCTATGAGTATTCTGATTAGTATTTTGAGTTACTTGTCGTCTTGTCTGCTTGCCTGATGGATACTTAACTTCGAGCAGTAGGGCAATTAACAAATCATTCATTTTCTCTCTCTCTCTCTTGCGCATATAATCTTCTATTATGAATTTCAGAGCCCTTTCCTACCGCGCACAACGTCTTTCGAAGACTAACAAGCAAGAACATAACTGGGATTATACACAATAGCATAAGGAGACTCCAAACTCAAGCAGCTAGAAGATACTGAACAAGTTCTTTCTTCATAGGGAACATCGGATTCTCTGTCTTCCCTTGTTGGTTCCGTTGCATAACCTATCACTCTTTCTTTCTCTGTTGCTTACTTCCTTTCCTCCAAAAGTGCACTAGCACCCTTGTGTTAACGCTTATTTAGTTGCGGGACAAGAATTTCACTCCCGGGGTTGTTGACGAGAATTGACTACTCTCTGTCTTTGGGCGCATTAAGGCCTGTTGAATGAAAAGACGGGTTGACGCATCACCGAGCGAGTTGTATGAGCAACATGCAGGGGTTCTTCAGTGCCCAGCGGAGCAACTATTCCTTTTTAACTTGGCTTGACTGAGCGTAGAGTTTATTGAGTTTGCTTGTTAAAGTCCTGTTTCTTTGGGTGCTTCTGCAACTGGAGTGATAAAGTCAGCTACAATCGATTCTTTAAGTAAAGTAGAAAGTCTGGTATATGCTTTCAAGCAGTGGAAAGTCAAGTAGCCTGTTGCAATAGAAGTAACAAGCCCTGCTACTTAATATAAGAGCACCGAGTCAACAGCCAATCTCTCTCCCCTTGCAACAAACACTGATAAGAATAAAGAAAGGGAATGCGCTAGCAATGTTGTATAGGGCCTGCTTCTAATAGGGTAGTGCGCTAGCAATTATGAGAAGGGCCTGTCTAATATCTTAAGAGAAGAGCGAGCGGCAAACGAAAGTGAGCATATTGTAATGCTGCTAAGAAACCCGTAGCTAAGTAAACAATCACATATCCTTTACTGGTTATCAATCATTAGTGACAATAGTCCCCTTCCTTAGGATAAGATACATCATTCTATCCTCCCTCTGAAGCTAATAAGGATTGAAAAATGCCCCCAACAATAAAGAATGAGTCACAAGACCAATAAGAATGGAATTACTGTAAACAAGACTGTCGCTACTAACTAGCATTTGGTAACCCCGCCCACAAGACAAGGGACCTTTCTTTACTGAACTCGAAAGCGACTTCACTGGCCTATGAGCCTGCTCTGTCTGAACGATAACCTTGCTATCCTGCCTTATTACCCCAAAATATTGATTCTTCTCCTGCTGACCTCGAACCTTACTCACCAGTAAACCCCTGCCTTACCTTTAGTCTTAGATACCTGGCTAAAAGACTTGCAGTTTAGTTTATTTACCGCAGCACTCTATTAAGGGAATGCTGAGATGTGGTAAGTGGCATTGAAACAAAGATGTGAAGTCAGTAAAGACAGACTAAATTCCCAAAAGGAGAGACTTAGGTAGGTGAACTACAGCCCAGTAGGCAGTAAAGTCATACTCAGGGGCGGAGGAAAAAAAGCTAAGCGTGTGTATGAACAAGTAAGACTAAAAAGCAGTGAATTACAGGCTGATAGGCATTAATGCAAGGTTCGGTGTCGGTAGGGGATAGTCCTCTTATTTTGTTTGATTCTATTACAGTTGAGTTGGATTCCCCTTCTCTTGTTTGATTCTCCTGTTTCTACCAAGTCACTACTCATAATAAGTCCTCTACTGCGCTAGATCGTACCTCCACTGCTTAGTTTGGTTCTGCTGGTCCTTACTTATTCTTGTTGCTATATTGAGATTATAGGAAATGAACTGGGCAATACCAATTAATTGAAGAATTAGAGAAAGGAATAGCACACTAAATACAGGAGTTTTATAGACAAATACATATGTGATGTGTTTGTCGGGTAGTCAGAGTGAGAGTTGGGAGTTCAAGGTTTAAACCAAGGAATAAAGCATTGAGGTAAGAAGCCCAGGACTGATATAAAGGAATATCAGGCCCAGAGCTATTAGTTAAAGAGTTAAAGCAGATAGATATAGGCCGGTTGCCGGGAAGGGAAAAGTAAAAACAAACAAGTCAGGATCCAAGTCATTAGTCAAAGAACGAAAAGTGGTAAAGGTAGTCTCATAAGCCCCAAGCAACTAATATCACTATGGAGCTCCCCGTCTTACTTGAATAACTATCATGCTTACTATCCTTTAGATAAGTCTATCGCTCCTCGCAAACAGGCACCCCGTATTTTCACTCTTGGTTTACTTGCTTTTAAACTAAAACTGGTTCGGTTCACTCTGTCTTTCCGGTGTTAGTATTAGATAGCTCACAAACTTTTCACTCTGACTTGTTAGTGTTAGCCTCCCCTTCTTACTGCACTTCTTGCTTCTTAGGTTAAAACTTTTACTACTATCAATAGGACAATAGGAATGGGGCTACTGCCATAACTCCGCGTCACCAAGCACAACAGACGAAGACAACAGGAATAAAGAACTGCCTTATAAGTAGTACTTTTGTTATTTATTATGACCAGTTAAGCTCGAACTCATATTTGTATTTCTTATGAGTTTAGTATTACAGTGTAGTTCAAGGCCTTGGTGGGCTTGCTTTAACTCCAAACGGATAAATCCACTACGCTTTCTAAGAAAAGGTGCCCAGTCCACTAACTCATGTTTGAGTCCGACTCTCCCCACTCTAAACTATACTACTTACTTACTTTCTGCAGCTACTTATCTTTATTCTTATGTCTTTGTTTTAGTCTCCCTTTGCTTGTTTGAAATCCTCCTTTCCTTACTTTGGTTCTTCAAATACTCACAAGAAGAGTCAAGAAGAAAACAAATAGTAGAAGCTCCCCAGAGTGTAGAAGAATTGCTAGTGGATACGCGGGGTAAGAAGTAGTCCCTTAAGTTAGAATTGAGCTATCAACAGTAAGATTGAAACACTGCCCCAACAGACTCCACTCGCCTAGAAAAAGGAGTCCAACCACTGAGTAACGGAATCGAACAAGTAATAGTAGGAATCCCACTACGACGAATAAGACAACTACTTTAAAGGAATCCAAAAACCCCAAAATGATAAGAATGGAACCGGGGCATTATAGGATGCAAGTTTCAATAAAAAGAGTGGAGCTGCTACTTATCATATTGGTACTAGAGCCTAGGAAATCACAGACTATAGTAATTGAACTCACCATAACAAGACCTTAGTTAATTACTTCGATTCTGACTTGTTAATGAAAATACCTCCCTCCAGGCTTGCATTCTATACCTAGCGATCCACTTATTCGTTTTAAAACGACCTCTTTGCTTTGAGTCTGGGTTGTTAGCTTCAGTATCAGTGAGTTAGGTTACGCTCTAGCGCAGTATAATACATGTATTTCGGACTATAATATATGGTTATTCTAACATACATAGGACCAAACACAAAAGTAAGTTAAGGTACGGATCTAGTAAGTATGGATACTAAGCATAGGTACAATCTATAGCGCATCTAGCAATGAATCCAAGAAAAGGGAATTCCACTGGCGCTTCTCATGCTTTTACTTATTACTTAGAATAGGACTCCCACAAACGAGGCTCCCACTGCTGACTCATATCCTGTCCTTACAGCTCTATAACCTTGCTTTACAGCCTGTGAGCTTTACCTTCCTGCCTTGCATTCTGAAACTCCTTTCTTTCATGCTTAGATGAGGTGCTCTAATACTTTTACTTATAGTTTTAGTAAGTAGTAAGCTTACAGTAGTAACGATAAGAACTCAAATGCTAAGAAAAGATTAACCTAAGCCAGAACCCGACTCCTTTCTTAAGGTCTTGTTGCTGGGGGGTGCATTCACTCTTAAGCTGCGCCTTGTATTCTCCAGTTCGAGGGATCTGGCCTAGACTCCTTGCTTCTTGGGTTTAGTATTAAAATGACTGCTTCCAGGGTATGGTATGAGTATGCTTATAGCCCGTATTCCTTACTTGAGAGTTTTGGGCACCAGCCCTTATGTTACTAATGGGGCGAATTCAGTGTTTTCACTTGCAATCTTAGACCCCCTTTCTTTCATTCCGAGTTTCCTGTCTCTCGTTCTCCAACTACTCACTAAAAGAATCCAACGAATATAAAGAACTCAATCTGCAAAAGCGAGGCTGTAACTACAGGGCTTCTCTTCCTTTTCCCGCTCCTTGCAAGAATGAAAACACCGATAACAGGAATCGAGCCCGGAACTAAGCCTTGAGCGACTATTTATAAGGTGGATTCCAGTCTATCTCTACTTCTAACCTTGTCCTAATACTTGACCTAGTGCTTCTCATCCTTTGACTTATAACATGGAATGGCCACCTAACATGGAATGGAACTAGTGCTCACATAATACTTGACTTACTAGCAAACAGGCTATAGTTACTGGCTTTGATTCTATGACTCCTACTTCTAGACTTAAAGCCCCTGAACCACTTAACTTTCCCAGCCTATACACAAGCACCCAACCTAGACTTAACAAGCACCCAAGAACCAAACTTTGCAGAACAGAACCGAAATGCTGAAGTCGCGACAAACCTATCTCTACACTGTTTAAGAAGGAATGGATTCGGACCAACACCCTGCTTTCTCGCCTGATTGAGAGTACTTAGCGGGCTGCTGACTTCCTTTCCACTCATATCTTTCTGATTCTATTGTTCCCTATTCTTCTTGATCTCCGACTAAATATACTGACTCTAAAACTGATCTATCTCCTGATGAACAAAGGACTTGGTTCGTTCATCAGCGTTAGAAATGAATAAGTCGGCCTGGAGCGAGTCCTTTCTTCGTCCTCGTTAGGGAGTTTGAAAGAAAAGAAGAAGATCACGTATTAGCAAGAGGTCCATCTCTTTAGGCTAAAATAAGGCGCCCAGTGTGAAGTACAGCTCCAAAACTAATTCTATTCAAATCGACAAGATCAGCGGTTGATCGCCACTGGGAAGCATTCGACTCTGTCTAGGAGGGATTAAATTAGAAAAGAATCCCCCCGAAAAGCATTCTTATGGTCTTAGGTTGATTCACTTAACTCTCACGTAAGCACCTTCGCGAGCCGTACCGATAAAAGAGGCCGAGACTTATTATGATATTGATTATAAAAGGGAAAGCTATTCTAGAGTTGACCTCAAAAGGGAAAGCTATTCTAGAGTTGACCTCGCGCTGAAGAAGAGCGCAGTGAAACGATATCAAGGACTGAGTGATTGAAAGAGCGATAGTACATGAGACCAAAGACATAGAAAAGGGTGCTTAAAAACTGACTTATTACTTGAGTTGCTTCATTTCCCTGTCCGGGTTTCTTTACTTTACTATTAGATTTTATTTACGTAACCTTCAATGGCTCGATATGAAAGACGACCTGCTCGCATTCCATTCTTTATAGGATGAAACTAACATAAAGAAATGGGGTATACTAAATAAGGGGTTAACTAGGGTCTCTCCTAAACACTATAAATAAGGGGTTAACTAGGGTCTCTCCTTCTGTCCTAAAAAGAAAGGGGACTCAATGACATTCAAATGCTCGCTATTTCAAGCAGACCGGATTAGTGAATCAGAGGTAGCAACCTTCCATTAAGGAATCTCTGCCCGCTCACTTGAGACTATCAGAAATATTCAATCGTTCGCCGTACGATCGGTCGGGTAGGTTAGAGATGAGCGTGTTGAGTTCCAACAAGCTGCTACTAAACAAGCTTAGGCAATTGAGCAAGCAAGGGTAGAAAGTAAAGTAGGTCCGTCCTGTATAAAAGTATAGGTGTTCAACCCGCTACGAGAAAGAAGGGTTTACGGAATGGTAAGGGAATCTTATAGTACTGGCTAGCTTTGAAGCGCTAGGGCTTACTCTTAGTTTTGGGTGCTCTGACTCTTGGGGTGCGAGGAAAGGATACTCTACAAAAGTCAAGAATTCGCTGTGCTTGTCAAGTCAATTCCTTTATGTCTACGAGTGGAATGATTCTTCGGGAAATTTAGTTCCAATTGAGGGTCTTCCATTCATTATATTCCAGGTTCCATTATTTCTGCTCAGGTTCAATTATTTCCGCTCAGATCTGACATTAATAAGGCTCCAGCTGCTAGACTCACTCCAGAGGCTCTAGTCTAGTAGTAGTAGAATATAAGTAAGCTATTTCTCCGCTTGCGAGTAAAAATTATCACTTTCCGCCCCAATCCTTGCTATCAAAAGAAAGGCGTGCACGCTTACTAAGCCAAGGCAAAAACTCACCTATTGTATTATTGTATTGCTTGCTGCTTCATGTATATTCGTCTAAAATCCTCTGACCAAAAAGGAGGCGCAGATTCTTACAATTCTCTCAAGCTTTCTGGGCTAGACTCAAACACCGAGAGAGAGAGAGAGTTTATTATTATGGCCTAGACTTAAAAGATAGAGATTGGATTATGAGAGCGACAACGAATATAAGGGACCTGACTCTACCCTTTAAGAGCATAGAAGCGCCACCACTAACACATATTTATGAGACCCCTTTGCCTTTCTTCTCGTGATACGAGCTGATTCCCTTGCCTTTCCTCTCGCTTAAAATCCCGTGCTCTCTCTGTACGCGACGCTTTCGGCGGTGAAAGATTGGCCAATCCATCTAGTTTTTGTGCATTGAATAGAACATTGGTACCTGACTCTAAGGATAAGAAGCCCTATCGCGGAAAAGAAGAACACGCGCTGCAAAGAGAAACTGACAGCGACTTAGAAACTGCCAGCTACTTATACTAAAGCTCGGGCTCAGACACAGCCGGCCTGTTTATTGCTCGGCCAATGAATGAATATAGCTTGCATTGAATAAGAGAAAGGAAAGGGGAATTCCTGAATTAAAGAAATAGAAGTACCCACCCACAAGACTAACAGGAGTAGGAACCATAATAGTTGTTAGCAAGCTCCTTTGAAAGCATCTTGGGATGGATAGTTGTTAGCAAGCTTGGGAAAGCATCTTGGGATGGACTAACTGCTTGAAGGGAAAGGGTAGGAGCTAGGAAAGAAAGGTAAGGACTAATCATAACATAAAGAATATAGCTATCTTTCAAACAGGACTGCCCAATAGGTGTACATAAATTGGATACTTCAATCTTTCCTTATCGCTTAAAAAGAATATGAGCTACAACTAAAATAAGAGAGGAGCATTCATCTATCCGATTCAAATAAGAGAGGAGCATTCATCTAACCAATAAGAGAATCAATGGATGTACAGACTACCTATCTGGGACCTAAAACATTTCTAGACTGCTCCTGCACCAACATCATCTAAAACCTTCTTTACTTACTGCTTGCCGACGTAATATTTACTCGAGTGCGACCAGCTAACCACGCCCTAACGTTTTGATGCTGGGTTGGTGTCGTCCAATTCATATGGCTAGCATAGAACATAAGATAGGGGCATTCATTGACTCCAGTCCTCAATCCACTAGATTATTTCCCTCTTCCCGCAATAGGCACCCGTAATATATGTTTGTACTTTATTGATTTATTGTAAAGCACTGAATATGATCCACATATAAGATATATTCGGGACCAGACGCCTTACTCTCTTTATAAGCAAGGCACCAACATCTATACTATTTCTTATTCACTGGAACCTGTATGCCTAACATCACATATCGGAACCATGATTCCAAGATACGTAAGGAAGGGGCTTTACTTATCTCGTACCGGGCTTTACTTATCTCGTACCGGGCTTTCGTCATTTGCTGATATTGACCTTTATTAATGACTTCCCCTGTAGGTAGCTGTAGCTCCTTGCCTTGCCTTAACCGATAATGCAATGATCCCATCTACATAGAAGTGAACAAAGGAACCTTAATGAGACTACCTAGGCTAGGAAACTATCGGCATATTGAAGATACGAACTGAGGAACCCTTATACCCTTGCCCTGCCTTGTCATTTCTTAAGTACAGTGAAGAGAACTACTAATGACCTAAGATCATACCTAATGTCTGCACCCAACCTAAGAGTATTCAATAATCATTCGGGAACTAAAACAAGCATAAACCAAAAAAAGAGTTCACCCTAGAAAGAAGGAAGAAGGTTATTACGGTGTCTATGCCCCTGGTATAATAAGGTTATTACGGTGTCTCTATGCCTCTGTTAGAATGTTAGAGTATAGGAGAGGGGGCCTCCATTCGTAATTAAAGTAAGCAGTGAGTATTGTAAGGAAAGCAAGCAAGACAGACGTTGTGTGCTAAAGCGTTGTGTTGAGTTGAGAGTTAAGTTACCCTATGAGAAATTGTGCAATAGAGATTATTTTCAGTATTGGCAAGGGAACTAGCAAACAAGTAGTAGAGTTAAGTTACCCCTTTCTATATTGTGCATTAGCTGACTTTCGGGCTTATTGAATATTGGATTTCTAGCTTGTAACATATTGATTTATTATGAAAAACACTGCTTATTTAATTAGGCTTTAATTCAATTTAACTCCCCTGCTTTAAAATACTATTACTGACTCACTTACATTCTTTTATCACTTGAGAACCTATGACTCACTTACATTCTTTTATCACTTGTGAGAAACTAACTCCGAAACTCACGTTAGCACAACTGAGTTGGAGTACGCCGATAAGAGTTATTAAACGAAGCAATGCTGTCAGGTTACTTGCTTATAGAACATGTGCACTTCTCAGGTTACTTGCTTACAGTTATCTACTACATTCTTTCCTTAGGCCCAGCAGAAGAGTAACTTCAGCCCTTAATTGTGAGTTAAGTAAGTCAGCAGTCCGTTTTTAGGGTGACTCTTTCTTTTTAGTAAGCAGTAAGTTTTTAGGGTTATACTCTTTCTATATTAAGTGACTTAGTGTTGGTTGTTACGGAATTATATATTAAGCGACTTAAGTATTAACAATGAAGACCAGTACTGAGCACAGGCCAGGCCCTACAGTTGTTGCTTGATAAGTTAGGAGTGATGTTGGGTTACATAATGTTAGAGGATGTATATTTTCTTCTTTTGAGTAAAGAGTAGTAATCCACGAAGAATCATAGCTTAGGACCAGTGGTGATCGTTCACCTCTAATGTCACACGTTCCCCACCAGAGTTATATTCGAAACAGGTTCCTAAGGCTAGAGAGCGTCTCTTCTTCCGTGGAGGCAAAGTCGTCCCCTCTAAGCTTGTAAGTAGTCGTCAAATGTTACGAGGCGGCGGGTAACCATTACTTTACTTAGAAAGGCTAACATCTGGGCAAGGGAAAGCGCAGTGCTTTATAGGCGTTTTATGTCATATGAGATTTAACTGGTACAGCCGTTTACTCAGTAGTGGTTAGCAGCATAAATGCATAGGTGACACGATCCTAGAAGCCAGCCTCTTTGTTCTTTTCTCATATGAAAGGAAAATGCATGGAATTCCTAGCCATTCTTCCGTATCTCGGTCAGTACGAAAGGGCGCAGCACTCACAGGAAAAGTAGTATTGGTTCCGCTATCACGGGGTGCTTCTACCGCCTCTTGGTTATCCAAAGCATTTCAATCAGGTTTCCCAAGCTATTGTAGAGGAAGATGCTTCTGTATCGAGCGCTTCTACTAGCTCAATTGTATCCGGGGGCGGGCCGGGCCCCAGTAAGATTCACCAAATAGCAAGTATAATAGAGAGTCTTACAAACGTCGCGCCATACTAGTTACTCACCTACATCGCTTGATAATATAGCTTTTCAATAAAACTTAAAGACTTACCCTGTTTCTGTCATAACCCTGTCTCTGGCTGTTTGATCACTACGGACTTGATCACAATAACTGTATTGGTTGTTCAACTGCGTATTCACGAGAGCTATACCTGATAGTCATAATATTCATGAGAGCTATACCTGAGAGTCATAATATTCATGAGAGCTATACCTGAGAGTAATAAGTTGACGGGTTAGCTGAAAAGACAAGAGAGTCGCTACTTACACCGTCAGAGGGTTGACCGTATAAACCATGCGAACAGGGATACATTAACTGAGTTTAATCTTGATTTGTAGTATTAGTTGACAGAGGAGAAGTATCGGATAGAGGTTCAGTTTCAAGTTACGGAATTTACCCAACTATTTAGTGGTCTAGTTTCATTAAGATAAGAATTAGACCTATATCGCCTCGCATCAAAGAAAGAAACCTCTTTCCAACCGAAACAAGACTGGAAGACTTCAACCTCTGGGGGCAAAGTAACTCTCTATCTGATGTGAAAGCCACCAAGTCCTTTGTCCGTCATGGCGTTAGTCCGGGTCTACTGAGTTCAATTATTACTTGCTGAATGAGGCTCCTCTACTTCAATAAACTGCCGCTACACATTAGTAGTTAAAGTAGTTAGGCACTGTGGATTTATTTATATTAAGAAGAAAGTACGAAAAGTACTCACTGCAGAATGAAAGCAAGGATATATAGTTTTCAAGGTTTGTGCTCCATCGGATGTATTGCCCCGGATCGATATTTCATGAATAAAAGGCGCGCGCCCCCTGGGAGTAAGTATTCTAAGCATTAGTGACAGAGCGACTTAAGGTAGGGCAGCCTCGTATGTAGCAAAGCAAGGCTTGCTTTAAGGTAGTCGGGAGCAGGCTTATTGGCAGTGTTATCCGTAGTGGTTCAATTCTTAGGTACTGGGGGCCTTAAGTACGATTTCTTTTTCTGAGTTTTCTCATGTAGCCCCCGGGTAGTGAGTTTCAAAGCAAGTAAGGGCAGACCAAAGCTCAAAGGAAGGAATGCCGGGCGTTAGATTTGTAGAAGGTTAAGAGACTGTAAGGTAGCCCTTAAGTTAAAGCTTTGTGGTCATTGATTATATTCTCATCAGTTGTAGTTTACAGAGGTACCAATTCCCAGAGGTACCAATTCCCGGGTCTAAGTTAGCTAGACCAAGCTGTAAAGAAGACGTATGTAGCGGTAGGCAGTTATAGACGTGTGGGAACTTTTCCTATCTTCCTATCGCCCACCGTTCTTGGTTACGAAACCTAGCTCCCGGGTCGGTCCTTTCGCCACCACACACAGGGGACAAGGCCTTCTTCTCCTGTCGCAGATTCTCCACCGGTTCCTCTTCGGATTCGGATGTAGATGTGTCTGCTGAAAGCCTAGGTTGACTAAACAATATACCTACTTCAGGAACTCTCATATGGAATGGGTTATCCTTCTGAGTTAAGCAGAGACAGGTTCAGATGTGGTGGCCCTCATTCACATTGGTTAGAGTATTATACCTGCCCTTGTTACCAATCCTATAGATTGACCTTATCTTACTAGATCTATGCAACTACTAAGTGCTTAGTTGGAGGCTTAGAAGCGGGGGAAGTAGAGAATGACCAGTTCCTGCTCGGGAAAGCACCCTTCTGTCTTTCTGTCTTTCTTTAGAATAAATATAAGATTCCATTCGCCAACCTAGCACTCCTGCCTTTAACAGGTTCACACCCCAATTAGGAGCGGATCAGAGAGAGGCATAAGCTACATCCGGTTAGGCTCGCTGACGCATGAACTATTGATTGCTACTGGACTTGATACGGCTTCAGACCCACTTGCTACAGGCTCTGCTCTAACTGCTTCCAGAGTAGATCGGACTAACGCGCAACCCGGTTCACTGACGCGTCACCGGCAACCGAGCACTGAGATGAGAGCCAGAGGGGGTAAATGACTGACATCTTATAATAATCACAGAAACCATTGATGGACTTACTCACTATTGATTGAAACTATTGATTGAACTGTGGATTCCCTGTCTTCTGCTTCTCTTGTTCCTTCTCCGGGTAAAGTAAGGTTCAGGCTACACTACAAGTCCTTTGCCCTTAAGTAATTGGACTTAGAAGCGGGAAGTTCTGTTAAAAGGGGAGTTTCATCTGTTCTAGTTATAGGAACAGTAGTTCTAGGTCAATATTGCAAATCAGCATAATAAAGTCTCGGCTTTGAGGCGGGAAGTCTTGAGAGTTATAGGCTTTAACACCTGACTCGCACACAAAGAGTAGTTCACCTGGGTTGGTTAGTGTCATATTTCTCATTGCTGAACACAAGCACTCTCACCTCTGAAGTAGGGTAACCACCCTGCCCCACAAAGTAAGTAAACCACCTCACAAAGGCAAAGAAAGTCCAAAGAATTAAGCAAAGGCAAAGAAAGTGGAGTGAAATGAGAAGTGATCAATAATCTCTGTAACCGAGAAAGTGGAGTGAAATGATAAGAAATAGGTTCTCATATATTTACAATGATAAGAAATTGGGTCTACTCTTCTCTTGCCTCCGGTTGTTTTTCCTTCTTTTCTCATTTTATCATTTCTGTGATTTTCTGGGTTTTAGAATTGATTTTTTCCCAATAGTTGTGTCTTGGCTCTTTGTCAATGAGGATTACCTGCTTTCTTGATACTTACTTCTTTCCCTCGCTTCTAAGCCAACTAACATAGATTTGAGTCGAACTCCCCTTTTCACAGAAGAAAGAATACATGATTTGGAGCCAGAGTGCAAAGAGCTAGAGCCAGAGTCGAGGCCCTTATAGTAATTGAAGCTAGTCCAGAGTCGAGGTCGGCAAGGTCAGCTGTGGAATCTTTAGTAGTTAGTTGACAGAGCCATAGTTTAGGTCGGGTGCCTGTACTGTTCTGGTTCTTGTTTCATTGAAGTAGAAAACCACAGATGTTTCATTCAGTAGCGCTAAGTCCAGCGTACGGGCTAGGTGCGAGTCGAGGGATATTCAATTATTCACTGAGCTTTCTCACTGTAAACTATCCCCTTCCCTGAGACCGAGTAAACTCATAATTCATCTATTTATATTGAAACTCCGGGGTCAACAGAACTGGTTGTTGCTTGTCTGCTTGGCGGGTTCTACTTATACTAGGGGGCTTCTGAAGCACTAACAGAGTTTAGTTCAAAGAGCAAGTCCTGTGTCCCCAGGCGGTTATAATGTATTTATTACTTTCTATGTGTTTTGTGGAAGCCTGTTAGATCAGTGGAGCAAGATCAGAGGGATAGGGGCTTGAGAAGAGGAGAGATTATCCATTTGCTACGAACCGCTCCTGCCGCGCAACGACTTAAGCCTTGAACTCCTACTACTCGGTTAAGCCGGTTCACTGCAACATTGAATTGAATCGAGGTTAGCGCAATATATCTTTTGTTAAAACTTACTGTTAGCCTAGTAGTGCGACTCATTAACTAGAACAGAATCACTTGCTTTATACCCGGACTTGAGATTTGATTCTTCCCTGACCTACACTTCACTTTCCAACCACTTGCTTCTTATCGAGTCGAATATGCCACCCCAAGAGCGGATCTCTACTCTTCACCTCGAACAGAAAGAAAGATACTATACTCGGGGAGCTACTACAGCATCAACACAAGAACCAGTACTAGATGATTTGATTCCCGCTGAGCTTTATGGTTACCCGCCGGAACACTAGAATCAGCTTACCAGTTGGAACTCCCGTTAGTGCCTCAAAGATAGAAGAGCTTGCTTGACCCACCCATGAGTTAATATTAAATAGTTGCGCCTTATTTTTACCTGTAAGATATTATGTCCCTGTCCCTTTACCTATACCAGCTCCTTTTTATTCTGGAACTTTACTGGAATCTGGAACTACATTTGATACTGGACCTCGAACAGAAGTATATGATACTGATCTCTACTCTTAACTTCGAACAGGACAAGAAACGACTAATGTAGCTTGTCGGCTTGTAATTACTTAAGGGCACATCTGAAGTCAAAACAAATAAGAAATATACTCTATTATGTTGATTATTTAAGCAAACACAACTTTAGCTACACTTACGTAGTGACTTGGCTGAGTGTCTTGTATAGTAGTAGCTTGGCCCTTCCCACGTCAACACCCTACTTGAAAACGAAACTTTCCCTTCTTCCTCTCTTATAGCTAGTCCTAAAGTTGCTCACTCCTCGACCTACACTGGAATTGAAAACCGAAACTCCCAAAGTACAGTAGCTTACTAGCGATACTATACTACTTGATATTATACAGCGGATTCTCTTTCGTCGTTCACCTGCAATTTGCTTCCTTGTAGTTAAGGGTAGAAATGGATAAGATGGCATTCAAGCAAGATCATAGAAGCAAGGTCAGAAAAGAGTACTTTTGGTGGGGTGTGAGCTGTTTCCGTTTCAATAGACAGCGCAGTGTTAAAGTAAGTGGTAAGTGATTCAGTGTCCAAGTCTCCAGAAGCCGAATGCGCGGGTAGGGTCATCAAATAAGTATCCAAGTCTCTAGAAGCGCTAATTATGTATAGGTTCGGTGATTGGCTTTCCCTACTTGTAGTTAAGGGTCGAGGTCTAGTCCAAGCATAAAAGTGTAGTCTATTTCAGTTCGAGTTAAGTCGACAACACAATAAGGATTAGAATATGGAGTCGGATCAGATATACCCGTTGCGCTAACAGAGTCATTTGTTTCAAGTATAGGAATTCCATCAGTGTCGAGTGTTGGTATTGCGGTTCAGTCAGAAGTAGAGTATCCCTCTGGTTTGAGTTTTGTAAGGAAAGGAAGCCGAATCCCTAGCAAGTCCTGTCTTCGTCGGCCTTTCTAGCCGCTGCTTGTCTGTGATTTCCTCTTCTTGCGTCTGTAGTAGTTGTTCGTCGGATCAGAAGCGGATGCCGAAGAATGATCCGTTGCTGGTAATATTACTGGGGTTATATACTAGAAGGTTAGCGAGTAAGCTCGGTTAAGCTGTTAACCCAACAAGTAACTACTTATGTATAAGTGTTTGTATGGTCCTCGGCTTCTCCACCTGCCTCTCATCTTTCCACTCAAAAGTCAGTAATTTAAGAGCACAGAGCACTAGGGTAGTCACTTAGATCTCCCCATCCAACAAAATAAAGGAGACTTCGGGCCCACTTTTCGGCTTAAGGAGCTTCGAAGGCTTAACCGAAGAGGTAGTCAAGGTGTTGCGCGTCAGCGAGGACTTATTCAGAGCACTAGTAGTTGCTTTGCCTGGTCTTATGGTTAGCAGTTCAACTGCCAGCCTTTCCTAATCAGAGTGATAAGGTAACTCCCCAAAATGCCTGCTCTGTGGTGCTTAAGATGACTCGGAGGCGCATATCTGATGACAATGCGGAGACTCTTTAACAAAGTGAAAGGTGGATATCATTGAATTTACGACTATGTATATGGAACCTATATTTCTGGTTTCAATGAGAGGACTTTACATATAAGAAAAGTAAACGTCAGTAACAACTCAATCGGCTAACTCCCAATTATAATAGAATATAACAGATCAACTAGAGCTATCGGACATTTTGGATTCGGTAAACTATTCACAAGATTGATTTACCCTTTGATCTGTCTGTATATAGCTAATAAATCCTATTACTTCTGTTCTGGCCCCGGGGGCTTTCCACACTTTCGGAAAAACAAAAAAACCCCACCTAGTTAGCGGTCCAATGAAGAAGACTCTGTAAACCTATAAGTAGATCTACGAATTGCTTTCTTGCTCTGATTAGGTTAACACAAATAAAGAATTATTTTAGAGTTAAACCATCCTATTCTAATAGGATTCTCCCATCTCTGCCTTACTTAGTGATAATTCTCCTAAAGCTTAGAGAAATAGATTTGATCTTCTTTTGTGACTCCTCGATATCAAGTATAGAGAAGTAGAGTGGCATAAGTGGGGCGACTCCTCGATCTCAAGTATATATAGGTAGGGTGGCGGGGCAGGGTCTATGTTTAACTCCCTGGTGGTGCTGATGTCGAAAAGAGGTATTCCATCTACTAAACTAACAAGCTTCCGCTTTACCTACTTACTGGATTTTTGTACTTACTTAATTTGAGGTCTAAGGGCGAACATCTGTCTATGAAAGCTACTGGTCGAAGAGGGCGGTCTCTCTAGCGTTGACTGCCACTCTTTCGGCTAAGGTAACTATACTATGTAAAAAACAGAATTGCCAGTAAGCCTATTGATCGTGCCGTATCTTTCTATTGATTTCAATGGTCAGGAAGATCTCGTCGGCATCAATCGGACCAATGATCAAGCATCGGATGTGGAAAGTTGCCTATGCGCCTTTCTCCTTAATCCAATGAAAACTTCACTTTACATAGATGTCGTGCGAAGCCTAGAAAGACCATCTCAGATAAGACGGGTTGAAGCCATTATTAAGTATGAAAGAGCATATGCAATGATACAAAAAAGTATGCAAGAAGCATATGCAATGATACAAAATGGTTCCGCGGCTATCGATCTGGAAAGTTCAAAGGGCAATATCATGAAGACAGCGTTTTTCATCAGCATCGACTATATAGGATCGGTACTTAGACCCGTTAGTAGGCTTTGGCGCACACCTATTAACTTCCAATAGAAAAAAGGCTATGACATCAGTACAACAAGAACGCTATGACATCGGTACAAGACCTTCAAGGCTTATGTGGCTATTTGTAGAATTCAAAATTAACATCCATTTTAGCCTTTCATCACGGATGTCGCAACAGGAGCGGTGAAGAGTATTTCTTTCTGTCTTTTGCCTGATTCCTTGTTGAACTTAGCACGTAGACCTGCTATGCTCCTTGAACTTGGAACTACTTGACTTCACACTGGACCTACTTAAGGGCTAAAGCAGTATAAAGTCTCGTCTAAAGTAGCCAGTAAGATATCAACAACAAGCACTCCTTGACCGAGTAATAAGTCTTGAACCGGTGTTTGAGGGCGAGAACTGAACGTCTTGTTATCTTTGCGTATAAGTGGGGGAGCCAGTAGTCGGCCTTAACCGCATAGTGGGCATGAGAAAAGAGCTTATATATACGATTATAGTGATTGACTTAATGATTATAGTGATTGACTTAGTGCTGAAGAAGAACCTCTATCTCCACAAGACTTGAAGAGCCGAGTGCAGCTGATATTCCTTTAGCTTTAAGCGCTACGTGGGCATTCTCTTCGACTTCTTGAAAAGACCCAGACCCGCTGTAGCTCCTTCATAGTCCTTATAGCTATTCAACTGAACCGTACCTTTCCTTTCCTTAATTAAACAAGCAAGAGTTTTAAAGCAAGAATCAGCAATGGGAATTCATTGAAATACCTGAGTCTAGCCTTCAATGGTGCCATATGAATGATTAGGGAAAGCCATAAGTGAATCAGCAGAACAAGCAAGTAGTATAATAAAGATAATAAGTCAAGAAAAATACCAACGAGTTTTGTTTTGTATTGGGAGAGTTAGTAGCAAGTCCTGGTTGCCTTACTCTATACTATACTATATATAATATATCGGGTTGGTTTCCTCCTTACTATATATAATATATCGGGTTGGTTTCCCTACTTACAAAGAAAGTCCAAATACTGCTATAGAAAGAAAGTCCAAATAAGGTTTCCTCACTGCTGACAATCAAGTAACCTCATTGCCCGTTGAAACCTCATAGCTTACTGCTGGCTCAAGTCATCTCTTTAATTCCATCCGTGCTTTCCCTTGTTTCAAGAGCTTGTTCGTTCATAGGAAACACATTGCATTTCAGTACGGTACCAACATAAAGCCTTTCCCTTTGGACTTATTATTATATTCCCGTTATGCCTAGCACCGCTAAAGCTCCTGCACCAGCTTCCAAATTATTGACAACCCGTGTAGTGGGCTTGGGCTCTAGCACTCCATAGGGACGGACCGTGATACACAAGATTCAGTACATAGTGGCGCTCCGGAAGTAAAGTGACCAAAAAGAGACTTAATAAGATGAGTTTCCCGTTTTCTACTTTATTCTTTTTCCCTGAACGCTTACCTGAGCACATTGCCCCATACTACTTTGGATTAGAAATTGCCTCTTTTATCGCTTATTTCCTCTTTCATGCAGATCTATGCACCTGACCAAGCAAAACGTAAGGAGCAAATCCGCGCTATTCATTCACTTCTGTCTATGTTCCATAATTATGTGCTTCTCCTAGGAAAGTTACTGTATGCCAGGAAATTCTTTCTCTTCTCTTTCTCATGGGAGGATCAAATAAGGGAACTCCTTTTCTTAGGATGAAGGGCCTAGACGGAAAGACAGGATAGATAGAGATTGGATTCTTGCTTCCACATGCCACCCGCGAAAAGTGAAGTCAGAAGTCCCTAATAATGTAGCATCAGGAAATTATGGTAAGCCAAGACAAGGATAGATCTAGGGAAAGGCAAAGCACATCAGGAACTCAGAAATTGGATAATTATTTATTCTGTTCCCCGTTGTGGAAGGCTGCAAAGATAAAAGGCAAGGTGCAGTGCCGACCACCTCTTTATATCTCTATTTCCTTAGGTGTCTATATCTCTATTGCCTACTACCCCTTTTTAGATTTCCGACCACCTCTTTATATCTCTATTTCCTTGTCTATATCTCTATATCCTTTGTCGTCTCTATCTCCGACCACCTCTTTATATCTCTATCTCTATTTCCTTAGTTGTTGACCCGCTTTATTCCCTTCGTGAGACAGACCAGACCATATCGGATGAACTGACTATTAGTGTGGGTTAATATGTCAGACAAGTTATCTGCTCATAGCTATTTTGCCTTAGGCCACTATTTATTGATACATATAGCCACTATTTATTGATACATATAATATATAGAAAGAGGAATCCAAGCCAATAAGAGAATATAGGCACACACTGTTATAGAAGAGAGATTCTGTGCTTATAAATTGCTGTAGGTAGAGCTGAACCTAGTCTCACTAACTATTATCTTATTGACTGAACAAGTGATTGCTGTAGGTAGAGCTGAACCTAGTCCCCGCTCCGCTCTCGCTTCGCTCTCCCCCTCCCTTACATCCTTGCCTGCACCGACCGGATTGCTTTACTGAGGAATGGAGTTAGGTTCACAGACCATTGCCCCAAACCTTTCCCCACCAAGCTCGAGAAGCCAGTTTTAGGCTATCTCATGATTGTGAAAGAATGCCTAGTCCGGAATGGAAAAAGAATAGGCTAGACACATATGAATAAAAACCAGAGAATATAGGCTGGACACACATGAATAAAAACTAGAGAATGTAGGCTGGACACACATGAATAAAAGAGAATGCACTGTAGTCTATAAGAGGAAGAGAGAAAAAATGCACTGTAGTCTATAAGAGGAAGAGAGAAAATATAGAAGGAGAAGGAGAGCCTGTTAACCTAAGAATTGAGTCGAGTGAGTTCGCGGGGTGGAGGTTATTTCTTACTTACTACAAATTGGAAGGTAATTCATTTCTTACTCTTCTTAGGTTGGGAGTAATGGATTTATTTAGTCTTAATAGGGCTAACGTACTTCCTCTGGTCTAGTCAGGATGGTTTTCTGGATCTCCTTGGTTGTAGTGGGCATGCCAAATTCTTTCTCAATGATTGGTGCGAGCGTGCCAGGAAATTTGAATACAAAAGGAAGATTACTTCTATCAGACAATTGTAAAGAAATTCTTTCATAAAACCCCCCGAGGCTAGGTTCCCTAAATGTGTAAGCGAAGCGGATGGTATTCAGACTACTTTGTATTACTACTTGACTCCTAAGTGGAATGAAATAATTTAAGGATTTTATGAATCTAAGAATCAAAGACGTAAATAAGACATTCTCAATCTTATGAGAGGCGCGAACTAAAGAAAGAGTTGTATTAGAATATTGTATGATTCAGACAAGGAAAGAGCCTAGTTAACTGCTTCTAAAATCTTGGGAGAGGGCCTCGTGTAAAAAAGAGATAAGTCTACCTAACATACTTTAGAGTAAGAGACTTCTGGGTGAGCGCCCCCCTGAACCTTGCTTCTGAATCTCTTCGGACCGCTCTACGTGACTCCAAGCTCCAACCGCAAAGTAAGCATCATAGCTCTGACTACGCGAAGAGTCATCTGCTGCACACCCACCACTTCCTTCTATACTAACCTAAGACTAATAATATGCACCTTCCATCTCTTTACCTAAGACTCAAAAGATCATATTACCTTCCGGCTCTCCAAACCTAAGACTCAGAAGATCATATTACCCTTCCTTTACCTAAGACTAAGAATAGAGTATTACCCTCCCTTTCTTTACCTAAGAAAGACTCTGAATAGAGTATTACCCTCCCTTTCTTTGGAACCTGGGCCCTCTAGTCTCTCTCTCTCCAAAAGTCTGTTTTGAATTGGACTGTTTTTTTGATGTACATATGAGATATACAGAGAATAGATATAAATACACATATGAGATATACAGAGAATAGATATAAATACACATACACATATGAGATTATGTAGATTCTATATTGACCTAGCTATAGGCTCTCTAAAATTAGGGCTCTAACTATTAGTTCTAGAGTAGTTCATATAAGTAGTTAATATAAGTAGTTCTAGAGTAGTTTAATATAATATTATTTGATTAAGTTAAGTAGAGTATAAACAAGCAAGCAATGTAGTGTTTTACTTCATTATATAATCTATCTGTTACTTATTACTTGAAACGAGATACTTGCAATCAATATAGTAGGGGAGCGCATTAACAAGAGGCTACTCAACGAGATACTTTACTTCTCTGGCTTTTTCACCTAGCAGTAGGGGTCAGTGTGAAGTTTATGGACATATGATGTACCCACTACACTCCGTTAGCGCAAACCAAACAAGCGACGTATACTTCGTAAGCGCAAATTAGGTCAGGTCCTTGCGTTAGCGCGAGTTCTTTTAATATCATATTGTGCACACATATTATAGAATGAAGTAACCTGACTTCCTGCCATATATTCTACTTCTATATGGCATCTCCTCAATATACTTATGAATAACAGAAGTGCACAAATCTTGTATAGAGCAAGTAATAAACTAAACACTCAAAGTAATAAACACTCTATACTATAATATAAGTATGAGTACACATATTCTACAAGTAATAAACACTCTATACTATAATATAAGTAACAGTGCACACATATTCTATAATTGAGGTTCCGTGCTTGTGGGATTAAGAGAATTACAGTTCAAGCAAGTTGGCTGTAGTTCAATAATCTCGGAAGATAGAATCAATAATGCGACAACCACCCTGTGTTTGTGTTATAAGACCAAATTCCTGTTCCAGTTGGCTGTAGTGAGTGGAACATATGGACTATGGCTATGGGAAAGGAAAGAAAGGCTTACAGGCTAGAGTAGAGATCGAGACCTATAAGTGGAATGACAGAAATGTACTTCTTTTAGGAATCTAAGAATCAAAGACGTAAATAAGACATTCTGCGGCACCCAGAGACGAGGAACAGGGCGTCCATATTAGATAGGCGCATAAGAAGGGCGGGGCGCCAGTAGCAGAGTGGAAATGATATCTCAGTGAAAAAGCATAGTTTCACACATAGGTGAAAGGACGTTCAAGATAACTCTCCGTAAGCGCAACATATATTAGGTCTTAGCGTTAGCGCAAACAAACAGCGTTAATAAGTGAAAGCCGACAAGCAGGCGCCAAGTAACGTATAACCAAGCAAGCTACTATGCCCAGTTTTATGGGCTTCAAATTCATGATTTCTCATCGCCAAGTAACTACTCATGTTACGCCTAAGCTTGGTCGACAGCGAACAACTATTAACTGACGCCATGACGAACAAAGGACTTGGCTAAATCTGGACTGAGCTCCTCTAGCTTCTAACTCACTCACTTCACTTTCATGCTGCTTGGACTTCAGTGTAGTTCCTTCTTGTGTTACGGTTCAATTCCAAAGGCAAGAACAAGCTGTGTCAAAGTATCTAGAAGCTCTGCCCACGTACACTATGAAATGGAAAGTCTATAAAGGAAGCAGGAAAGCTGTTCAACTCGCTAACACACTAGTTTCTTACGCCGAATCAAGTGAAAAACAGGAATTTGACTCTCTTGCGCAACTCCTTAATTAATTTCCATTGTCAATTCCTAACGTTCCAAGCTAACTCCTAAGCATCCCTAAACTCATAAGTAATAATTCAATTTCACTCGCATTGCTTCCTCTCGAGTCGATGTCTACTTTCATTGCACTGATAAAGATACGAAAACAGGGCTTGCTTCAGCAGTTGATCATTCGAAAAGAGAGTGTGGGCTTCTTTTTTAACTCCACTGAGTATATAGTAACAGTCAGAACCAGACAAGCAGACAGACGCTAAGTAACCACTAACCAAGCAACTAGGCAAGGTGTTGTGTGTCAGTGAGTTGGGCTGGGCTTATTAGAATCCGCTAGATCGGACCTAATTCTAATTCAATACCGGCACAACTGGAATGAATTCTGTATTTCTATAAATGAGAACTGATTAAAAAGAAAAGAACTCGAACTGTATCTTTGAGCTCTTTCTCCTATACCTTTCCATCTCATCTAACTCTGGCTAATCTCTTAGAACTTATATGCTACCTCTTTCTCCTATCCCTCTAGCACTCTTGAACTCCTCCGACTCTACTCTACTCTACCTCTGGCTAATTGACCCACCCCTATGGCTGATGAAATAAATCCTTGTTTGAAAGGGCGCTCTCCGGGCTTAAGCTAACATTCGTTGGGGTGGGGGTGCATCGAAGGTCCCTTGCGAACTCTTTCTTTGAGCAGCATCGCTCAGTAATAGAAGGCGGGGATGTGACTTAACGAGCACTAATCTAAGAAGAAACATGGGAATGAACACCGGCACCAACCAACATAACATAGAGAAAAGAGAAAAACCACTACTTTGCTACAATAATAGAAAAGAAATAGAAGCTTTTGAACCTAGTTTATCTAACTGGAATTACTATAAGCAAACTAACTACTAGCAAATATCATATGAAAACAATAAAACAACTATAAATATAATAGAATAGAAAAGCATAGAAGCAAATGATAGAATGGATAAGCCATAGGAATCGACAGGAGTAAGGGGTCTAGTAATAGACGCCGAAGGATACTAAGAAGAGTTTATGTTTACTTAATTAACACCCGCACAAGAGCTCTATCGTGAAAAGAGAAACACCGGCACCAAGAGCAGAAAATGAATCACACGGTTGCTGCCGCTTTGAACTCGCTACCGCCGAGAGCATCTATTGTAATAACTTCGTTATAACTTTTGATTGTTGTTGCTGCCGCTATTTAACTCACTGACGCCGTTTTCACTCGCTACCGTTTAGCCCTAACTCACAAAACACATAGAAAGTAGGCCTACTAACAAAGCTACAACTACTGAGGAATAGAATTGGAAGACATAGGTGATGACCAAGGTAGTAACAGTATCGGTCGGCAAGGTCAGCTGTTAGAGCAGATACATCAGTCACAGTACTAGAGCAAGAAAGAAGACATGGCGTCAGCAACTGGCAAGCGACTACTGGATGTGGACTTCCGCGCACAGGGAAGAATTGGTAATACGAGGTTAAGTCTGAGTAGCCCTGGTGGAGTATACTACTTACTGGTTTCATCCTTTTACTGTTGAAGTTTCTTCTTTCTCTGGTGGTTGGCGTTATCTCATTCTTTTCCTCCTGAGCTACAGGCCGAGTCCGACTGGTTTGATTCTTTGACTCCGGGAGCTCAGGCTTCAACCCGTGTTGCTTGGCCTCTTACTCTTATTACTTTCAGATATATGAGCCAACACCCTTCTCTTATCTTATTGCTCAAGCGCTTGCTGCTTCATCTGTGAAAAAAGCTTCCGATCTGTATCCTGACCTGTGGATTCTATAGCTACGGATTCTTTTATTGATTACCTTCCCGGTCCTGGACTTGATACGGAACCTTGCGCCTTAAACCGATTTACTGCTTTTATCTTAACTCGAACGCCAAGAGACGAGACTCATTGACTTACCGACCGCTTCTAAGCCCTCTTCTTTATACGGATACGGAGCTTATCCTTCTATAAGACTAGTAGGAGAAAAGTCGACAACACCCGAACAAGACTTGGACCACACTTCGCTTAAATCAAGTACTCTCTTTTTCCCTTAACCCTACGCCTCAATCAATTCTTGTTCTTTTTTATTCCGTTGCATGTTCTGGAAAGCCAAGAACTGATCTCGTAGACACCACTGGACAACCGTACTCTACGCCGAAGGAGCTACTTCACCGACGACGCAGGGCAATAAGTGGTAGAGTGAAAGAATACTAATACAGGAAGGTACAAGGAAGGCTCTTGTGCACCGGGCGGTCAATGAGTGTATGAGTGAAAGAATACTCTGAAGTGTGTTAGCTTGTTTCTTTAGCAAGTGAGGAAGAACGATAAGAAGCTAGAAGATATAACGGAGGGGGCAAACAGCGCGAGGAGAAAGTATACGAGAGAAGAGGTAATTGACAGAGCAGAGAGTTTATAGGAATATCATAATTTCAGAGATCTACTCTACTTTAACATTTCGACTAAACCCCCCTTTTTTCATTCCGTACTTTTAGCTTCTGCTCTTTCAACTCAAACGTCACTTTCTTTCTTATGAGACCCCAGAGGCTAATTATTCTGTTTCAAACATAGTAGCTTGGCCAATTACATTTTCTATAATAAAGTAACAAAACAACTTCATTATAAAGATTCCACTTCTTACTGCTTGACTACTTTAATCGTATGATGCTCTCCAAAGAACAATTCTTCTCCATGAGTGGGAATCCCCATAGTCAAATATTATAGTGGCTTCAAAGCTATTCTATCACTAGAGCGCTTTCCTTTCTCGGGAATTTAAGCCCCTTACTTCACCGGGAATTTAAGCCCCTTACTTAACCTAACCAGCGCTTATCGCTTAAAGCCAATACTAAGGGGAAGGCCATAGACGGCACTGTGGATGGTAACTTATCGAGGTCATTTCTGAAAGCCAATAAATCAGAGGGGAAGGCCGGAGACTCCACAGTGGATGGAAGTAAAACGAAGTTAACACTCTTTAATGAATGCAGGAACAGAAGAGAAGAATGTGGGTCCATACCTATGAAAGAAGGTTGGGGGACTTCTAATCCCACTCTATGTCTTGCTACCTATGACTGCTTTGTCGACTCTGTTGACGGAGTACGCCTCACAGCACGGTTAAGGGAACTCTCTCCTCTCTGCGCAAAGAGAAAGTCTTCGTCGACTGCTACTACTAAACTCTTCTTTTTTCCGTTCACTACTATCGCTGGCTTAGCAAGTAAATGATTTATATCCGAATCGGTAGACTGCTCGTTCTAGACCCGTGCTTGGATGACCGACGAAAAAGCAAGGTAGAAAGTATCGCCGGTTTGATAGAAGTAGGAAGGAAGTAACTTCTCAGCTATGAAAGATGAGTTTAATATACCTTATTTCTCTCTTTGGCCTGTGTGGGCATTCGTCTTAAAGATCGAGGAGTGGTCCGGCTCATGAAAAGATATGCTTTAGACAAGGGTTAGGCACCGAAGATTAACTTAGAACATGGATTTTCCTTAATAACTTTTAAATCGTTCAGGACCTTCTTTCTTTCCTTCTTTCCTTTTGGGCATGTCGAGTTGAGTGAGAAACGATAAGTAGCAGCTTGTACGCGACACCCCGAAATCAACAATAAAGATTGGATTCCACGGCTTGGCTTTATCATGTAAGTAACCTCCTTCCTTCTTTTACGCTTCTAGGCAATAATAGATTATACCTTGAGTCTGATTATACCTTGAGTAAATAATATAGATTCCACCTTCATAGATTATACCTTGAGTTAATAATATAGGGGAGTATACAAGAGGATTACCACTTCCATACTACTACTAAGTGTAGCCAATGGTGCTTCGCGAGACCTTTTCGGTCCACACACTGGAGAAAACTCGTATTCGGTTACTCTTTCCTCTTCCGTTCAATTGTACGTAGGACCAAGACCATTCGAAGGTAGGTGGCTACATGTCGATATTGATGTTGCTTTTTCTTGAATAAGAAATCTTCTTTAACTCCAACGGAACAAGCAAAAGAAGAAACATTATATTACTTATTGTTTCAGGGCAGGGGTGCCTTAGCGAGCAGAGCGCCGAGTTGCACTGAATTAGCGGTTAAAGTTAAGTGGTAGGTGGCATCGGCTAACGTATATTCGGTTCAAGTCTTTCTCGCTCAAGGGGATTTGCACTTCGATTGCCTTTGTATTCAGTCTACTTTCCTGTCTTCTTATTCTTGGAAGATAGTGGTCATGGCTCGCTGATATGTAGCACCCGTCCGGTAGTACGAATCGTGTTCACACTTATCTTTCCCACTTCAAAGAAAGAGCGCTTGATGATAATCTCGAAAACCAAACTAGATTCCCTTCAGAGCAGGTAAATACTCTATTCCCTTCAGAGCAGGTTAATACTCTATTCCCTTCAGAGCAGGTTAATTGAGATCGAAAGAAAGCCTAAGTACTAATGCGCTTAACCCCTACTGCTGCCAAAGTTATAGCGGCTGTAGCCGACGAGGTAAACTTTCTATGTGGGCATAGGACGTATCAATACATAATTTTCTCTCTGTTATTTGAAAGGAACTATAAAAGTGAGTTGTCTTGGGTTGAAAGGAACTAAATAAGTTGGGTCATGAGGAGCCGAAGAGAAACAACCCCCTGGCGCATTTAGGTTTTGATCATCGAAGGCAGGGCAAGAAGGCAGAATTCAGAAAGATTTGAGCGCTGATGTAGGTAACCCTTCATAGTAGATTCATTAGCGTCGTTACCCTATACCCGGACCACCCCTCTCCGCCTTAAAGCTATGATACTTCCTAAGGAAGAACTGAAAGAATAGTTGATCAATCACTCAACCACCGAGATCCGAGACTTAGCTCCCAAAGAAAGAAAGGGAAGAAGGCACCCCGGGAGCGGAATATGACTTTAGGGATACTCAAAGTCCTAACTGAATCATAAAACACGTCTATACATCATAAGACAAGCTAGACATTATTCCATCTATCATCTCAGTAGATCCGATTCGTTCTTATCTATGGATAAGGCAAGAGAGTTCAGAACGAATGATCCTATAAAAACTAAAGAATGATCGAGTCCGACTCAAGCGAGTGAGTTAAAGGCGTGGTAACTGAACTGCTTATATACACCACCCATAGATGATGATGATATAATATAGTATGGGGTAGGTTCATCTCTTAGCTGAGAGTAGGAAGGTTCATTATTAGGAAGGTGGTTCATCTCTTAGCGGAGAGTAGGAAGGTTCATTATTAGGAAGGTAGGAAGGTGAATATCTTTGCTGAGAGTAGGAAGGTTCCTCTCTTGGCTGTGCTTGCTGAGAAAGGGATTCATTGGCTCATCAGAAATGCAAAGGAAGTTAAAGTATTGCTGCTGCTCTGTTCTCTGAGAGTTGAACACTTACCGCCCCATTCCGAAAGGTAACGGGACCGGCCATTAGGGGGGCTAGGGCTGCCTTTTCATTAATATAGTGCAATGATTCTCTAAAAAGATAGAAATACTCGTTTAGCCGAGGACTTCCAAACACGTCGTAAGCTAAACCCATACTGAAGGGCACATAAGTGGTCGGGAAAATAAGGGAAGTCATTCGCGGAGCCTCTGTCCGGCCGATCATTCCGCTGGCATCTTGCATTCACGCCTAAGTTTGACTTTTGAGCATCCTTGACTTTGGGATAACTTAGTAAACAGGGAACTACTGCTCTCATCTCTTTCTCTTGGACCAAGCCCTTATGTCTCCACGTGTGGCAGCTGTTCAAACATACATATCATTGCTCTCCTCCTTTTGATAACTCTCCTACTTTTATTGCTACTCTCTGCTAACTTAATTCGTATTTCTTACTATGACTCTAAGGGATCTTTCTGACCTTGAAGACTTAGAGCTAGCTACCTTTCTTCCCTGGCCTCCTTAAAGTAGTGGTCCAGAGCCATAACTGTATTTGTAGCCTGTTGCCATGGGTATTGTTGCCCTAGATGGAAGTTGGGGTTGTTTCATCCGTTATCCTGTTATCCTACTATATAAGAAAGAAATTAGATCTATGTGAGC
The DNA here is from genome assembly GCA_900464855.2 of Musa schizocarpa. Lineage (NCBI taxonomy): Eukaryota > Viridiplantae > Streptophyta > Magnoliopsida > Zingiberales > Musaceae > Musa > Musa schizocarpa. Next base: position 140,881 of record LR890034.1, read on the forward strand.
TGGCAAGAACTCAACTTAATGAACTGACCTCGAACTGAAGGGGACTCATATGACCTCGTTTACCCTTTCCCTTGTTTTAACAAGATAAGATTGAGAGGCAGAGGCTGCAGAGGCGGAGGAGAGGTAGATTAGAAAGCTGCTTGTTTCATTCTTGTTGGTAGTGGTAGAGAGGTATTGGTAAGTAAGTAAGGGATATGATATGACCAATCCTCTGCTGTAGTAACACCTCCGGTAACACCTCTGAACTAAAAGAATGATTTACTACTCCTCGGCCGTCGTTGCTTGGCGAGTCCTTATTTAGCCTATAGCTACTATGTAACTTCATGAGGCTGAAACTGTTGCTTCTTATACTTTAACTCATGCCCTCGCCCCTTGCTCTACGGATCCAAGACTTTATTTTTTAGCTGACTCAATCTCTATGGAATTAGTTTACTTAGCTACCTGGGGATGTAATAGACATATAATTTACCACCTTACTGAACAGCTGCCCTTGCCCACCCCCACTAAAGCTTTAATTATTTGTTATGGACTTATCCAACCCTAGCTACTTTCCTAGAGCTTAACGAGCACTTTAACTATAGCACTTCAACAAAACTTGAATAACTGACCTCGCAGCTAGCAATTGCGGAATTGACCTCTCAACCGGGAAGTGTTTGCCTGTCTCCCGAGACTTATTATAGAGGCCCGATCTCTAGTGTGTTAGCCTACCTCGACTACTGATCAAGAAGCTCTTTCCTCTTTACCACAACTTTTATAACAAGTATTAATTCTTTCTCTTTCATAAACAAGTTTACTTATCGCAACTCCGACAAGAGATAGAATCAGCAGTGCCACTTATATATCTGCTACTCTTATTGCCTGATCCGATTGTGTTTCTTTCTGTTCGAGAAGCCGAGCATAGAGAAGAATAAGTGAGAGTTGGGGGTCAACTCAAGAATAAGCGGTGAACAAATAAACAGCAAGCGATGACAAAAACAGAAGTAGTCGAGTAGTCCAGTTTCATCTGTTAACAGAAGCACTTACAGAGTTAAAAGAACCAGAGGTGGAGGAAAAGCACTAACTAATCAATAAGAGATACAGAATAAAGGCCTCATTCAGATATAAAAGAAATGGAGTTAGAGGAGCCGAGCCTCATTCAATTAGCAGAGATGAGCCAGTAGCAAGTGGTAGATTTGAGTCCTGTTCTGGTTCATTGACTTCAAGTTAACCAATTCCCGGATTACAGTTCCTTAAAGTAGTGGTCCAGTGCCAACACTAGACTTGAGAACGGAAACAGCAGTTGAGGAAGCTTTATCAACAGAATCCGCAGTGCTTGTAAAGTCTCCTTTTTAACTCACTCCTACAGTTGCTCAACAATTACTTAAGGGCTAGAGCACAAGAACCACACTTTCAACAAATAATTCTTTACTGGATCGAGATACCTGCTTGCTTTTGATAACTTGGATGAGGCTCCTCTCTTTTTTCTCTTTACCAACTAACCTAACTCCTAAACACATAGCAACTAGGCTAGTTTACCTTAGCAACAACCAGTTCAGTTGACAGGCAAGCATATACTAACGAATTTGATCTCTTCTCTCTTCTTACAGGATTTACTCAGCGGTCTTATTTTTACTACTTGCTTAACACATGGGACTTCAAGCTTGATTTCTTTCAGGTCTTCAAAAAAGAAAGGGTTAATCCTTCCCTGATGTCCTGCAAGAAAGGGTTAATAAAGCTTTTGATTCACTAATCCACCCTTGACTGTACCTGAGGAGTAACACTAGCATCTCTACTTTAATTGCTCGCTTTTAGTCATTCTGATCGGAACCCCCAGGAATGGAATATCTCTCAACAAATACTTATTTAAACAAGCCCTGCTGCTCATCTCTGCTAAAGGAATTATTAGGGATACCTCGCTTAAAAGCCAGTACTTAACCCAGCTTCCTCACCTTGACTTTCTTATGTCTCTGATCTTGTTCCTGTTGTTTGATACCAGCATTCGGCTCTTTGAACTCTTGATCCCAGGTAAGAAACTTCAGAATGAGGCGTTGAAGGAGAAGCATCGGAAGTAACCAACCCCGGAACTCCCCTTTCTGCCCCGACAGCTTAACTTGCTACTTCCATTCTTTAATGAAATACTGGATTAAGAAGTGAATTTAGGAGTTATATACTAACCTGGATTAAGAAGTGAATTTAGGAGTTATATACTAACTGAGTTGCCTTAGATGCCTTGTTGCAGCGGTAATAAGTTATATTTATACCTGTTGCTACTGTTGCTTGGTTGCTCTCTTTGCCTTTGTCCTGAGTGAACCTGTATTCCTCTGTCCGGGGTGGTCAATGCCCCTTTGGTAGTAAGAAATCTGCATTTGTTGACTTAGCTACCAGGGGATGTAATAGACATTTCCATTATTGTATTGAAGCCTACCCATCCTCTGGCAACTCGGGATTAAACCTACTCCTAGTAAGCGCTAACCTCGGAACTCAGCCTATATTCCTTCCCCCCCTCTCTCCTTCCAACAAGCCCAGCTGCAGTAACTTCATTCCACAACTACCCGCCAAGACACGGATACAAACACAGATGATACAGGTGCTGAAAGCCTACTACTGATGAAACTTGCCAACAACTGGCTCGGCTCTGGCTCCTAGTATACGCCTGTCTCTTTGCTTTGAGTTCCATTCTAACTTGCTTATTTCAACATTTCAGAAAGGTACCTCCATCAATTCAATAAATAAGGAAAGATCATACTCGCCATAATTATAGAAATATAGAATCCGCTGGAATAAAACTCTAATCGAAATTGAACTTATTATTGCAAAAAGACGGAGAATCAAAGAGATATCTAACTACGAAATGTTACGAGTGTGTATACAACAATGGAACTTCACATTGAAATAAGGATTCCTGCCTTACTTGATCAAATGAACGTTGATTTGAAGTGGAAGCAAGAAGCTGAAAGGGCCTTCAAGACCTTATTGACCGAGTGGAGAAGACCTAGGCTTTTCTTTTACGGTGGAAGCCTATTCTATCAAAGAAGGAAGGCCTTACGCAAATTCATCGTAAACTTTCTTTCCCTTGAATTGAGAAGGAAAGATCCAATCAAGTAGTCCCGGCTTACGGCCCTCGGCGCTGGCGCTAAGAGCAGCAGGCCTTCTTTTGGAGGCGCTTTTCCTTTTATCTTCTCATTTCACTTACTAATCAAAGGACAACATTTGGAAGGAATCCCAAGAAGAGGGGTTTAGGCATAAAGAGAAGATCGGATTGGAAGAAAGCTGATGAGAAGCATTTTGACACCTGGAATATGGCCCTTATGATAGAGAGGGGGATACTCTATAGTCTGCCAGTCTTCAGAGCTCCACCAAAGCCAGTGATTCACTACTTTTCTATTTTATCCATTGAGGAAAGAAGAGAGTGAACATTTACTTATTTAGTTTTCTCATCTTTCTGGTCTTACTCTATTTTACTTGAGGCAATGCTTACTTGTTCATCGGGAACTGATCTAGCTCCAATATATATGATTGATTGATTGATCTCTTATAGATATTACATGAATTATCCGTCTACTTTTACTGGTGGCGAAAAAAGAAAGAGTTTACATGAATTATCCGTCTACTTTTCTCCTTTTACTGGTAGCGAAAAAAGAGTTTACATGAATTATCCGTCTACTTTTCTCCTTTTACTGGTAGCGAAAAAAGAGTTTACATGAATTCTCCTATATCCAACTACTGAGTTTACATGAATTCTCCTATATGATGAACGAGCATATATTACTTACCGCTACGTGGGCAGCTCAAAGACTAGCTTAGCTGCTTTCCTAGATGGGGATGGAGTGAGTGAGTTTGTTCATGTCCCCCATAATAGTTTACATTAGCTTAATACTGAGTTCCCCTTTGAAAGGAAGCAAGCAAAAAGGACAGATCAATGCGCTTGTGCTAGGAGGATAAGCCACTTTAACAACAAACCCGTTTCTTTAGGGTAATTTTCTTTGCAGTAAAGAAATGCGAGTCCTTCTTCCAACTCAAAAGCTTCAGGCCCGGCCGAGTAAGTGACGTGATCACTGCCTTCCTCTTTGTATGCGCTGCGCACTTGTAAGCTACAGTCTGTCTTCTGCCAGTTTCGCGATAGCTCTTGAGAGCACGAGTCTACTATACCCTAGTGGCCAGAATTTACAGCTCTATGGAAGATCTAAAGACGAAAGCCATGAGAGGGAAACGGAGAATGATCAAAAAATAGAAACAAAAACCCAACGAAAGATCACTGACCCACAGAACTACGACAAACTAATAAGTAGCGCTCCACGAGATAAAACGGAATAATAAGCCATTCATTCGTTACTTTGAAGTTGATACATCGCCCAAAGTAGGATATATCTTTTCTGATACCCAGATGACCATACTTATACTTACAAGCTGAAAAGTAGGAGAGATCTTGTACCCCAATTACAATACTTATACTTACAAGCTTCGCTTCCTTGAATGCTAACTTCCTAGAGATCCACGATCCGGTTGATTGCTTATTCTACTCTTCCTTCTCTGAGCCAGATCAAAGTGGATTGCTTATTCTACTCTTCCTTCTCTGAGCCAGATCAAAGGCTAGGGCATTGGCTCACTGAACCTAACACAAATCCAATCCAAAACTTGAAAGATCAGAAGCCTCAGCCGAATCGATCGAAGCAGTTAATGTTGAAAGGAAGCAAGCGGGAAAGAAAGTGTCGGAAAGAAAGTGAAAAGAAGAAATATAAGAGAGGCAGGCCCGGCCCGTTGCTCATATAATATAGTTAGGCCTAGTTCTGTTGCTTGCTGATTGAGATCTACCCGTTTATTACTGAAGTTATGATCGAGCGCCAAAGAGAACTACACTTTCTTATGTTGCCCTCTCCTTGAGAACAGAACCATCATTTAACTGAGGCACTTTCACGAGAAGGCTTTAGCGTTTAATGGCATGTTTATGAGCCGGTTTACTATACTATACGAACTGTCCTCTCTATTGCGATAGGCCAAGGCTGGCAAATCAAAAAACTTGATGTTAACAACACCTTTCACTTACGACATTCATAAAAATTAATGAGGTGCGCGCAAAGTACGGGAATAACAAAACTCTATGGCTTAACAAGTTCCTTCCCCGCCAAAAACCTGACTCGGGCCTAGACTGGGTGGGGTGAGAGTTGTTAGGTCGAAATGAGCGTCTCCTTAGCGAGGAGGTTGCGTTGCTTTCGCGATTGAGGACCTGCAGACGGAAGAATTCGCGTATGGTTAATAAGGTTCTATATAAATGAGGTGGTGGGCTAAGTGAGCGTCCCTCTCCTTCTACTGCTTTTATACTATCTTCCGAGCTGCCCTTAAGCTGCCTAGTATGGTGCTGGTAGGCCATCATATGTGTGTGGTGCGTGCCGTGTCGTGCGTCTCTATGAGTTTTTAGTTTTTGGGGGGCCTTATTCAATCTGAAGCGGCGCTCAGCAAGAGTTTAGGTCTTATGAGCTACCTTACCATTCTATCTAATCTAGTAGTGGACAGGCAACAGTTTGCTTGCATCGAAATAGTCTTGCTTGCTGTTCGTTACTTAAGCTACCACGGATTTGAATATAGCTGTAAAAGGTATGCCCAATACCAAAGGTCTATTTTTCCGGTTTCCAGGAGGTGTGTGTAAAACCATCAATAAAGAAACAGGTCATCCGCCGAAAGGGAAAAAAACAACAAAAAGGTAGGGTGTTAAAGATGGCGCAGTTCCAGCTTGCTTTCCCGGCTTGATCAGGTGGCAGCAGTCGGGCGGGATACTAGTGACTAGCGTGCCTCTCTCTTCTTCTCTAACAAAAGGTCGGTCTGCGTGGTTTTTAATAGTAATGTAGGGTTCGTTTTGTGGGTGTCCTTCTTGATCTTCTCAAATGTGGGCATACCTTGTCCCATCCACCAGTCTGATATGCTTCTTGCGCAACTGACATCAAATTGGCTCACAGGTTGCTGTTAATTAGGGAAGAAATAATACCATATAATAGAATCTCTGGGCAGAAATAATACCATATAATAGAATCTCTCCAGTAAACTGCCCCTTTTCTTGGCTACCCTTCTTTTCTCTAGATCCACTTCCATCCCTTTTCTTTTCACTGACAACAAAGCCGTTTGTCTGATGTTGCACCGAATGTTCATTTAGCCGTATGTATTCGGGCGTAATTGAGATTCATGAAGCCCCCAGATCTCCTGTTCTGTTGATGGTGAATAACCAGCCCAGTTCTTGAGCTCTAGTATATAAGACAGCTATCGAATTCGGCTATTTCTTTTGAGAAGCTGTAGCACTGACTTTAGGAATTCCGATTTAACATGAAAGGTTTCGAAGGAAACTAATCAGAAGCATCGAATGCCCTTTTTGAAGGAAAAGAAGGAGCTGCTTTAGTTCATTTAGTAGGAGCCGTTAATTCATTTCCTGAAGCAAGGGATTACTACTCCATTTTCTGGTAAGGCATTACTGATATCTTGGAATGGACCAGTTGCTGATCCTTATAACTTGATTTGATAGTTGACCCCTTTCCTCTTTCTTGATTTGATAGTTTCCCTTTCCTCTTTTGACCAGTACTAGTTTATTCTTGAAGTCGACGTGAGGCGATTAGTCGGACTCTTTAAAAAGGCATTGGCCTTAGATAATGAAGAATATGGAAAAGGAGGAGCAGCTATGGAATCTAGCAATTTCTTCCCGTAACTAACATCGTGATAGTACGAGCAGGGAAAAGGAGTAAATAGACTGTTACCCGGCAAGATCCTATGAATCAAGTAAGTGGTTAGATGATGCAATTCTTACAGCAAAGCAAATACCATAAAGTCAAGTAAGGTGCAGAGAATGGTTTTTTTATCTTGCCCAAGAAAGCAATAGAGAGAGCTCTTTACGGCAAATGTGCTGATGATTCCATTGCAGGGGATGATAAAACAGCTGGGAGAACGTCGAATACTAGTGATCTTGCCAAACTTACTACGTGACTTTCCCGTGCCTTGGCGGTCTAACTACTAAGCTTGTCGCAGCAAGCGGGACAGGAACCCTCCAAATGTTAGGCTCAAATTAATTATCCGGCCAGTTTCTTAGTTTCAATGAGTAATTAACCAAAAGAGTGGTTTCCATGGATTAAAGGACGCGAAAAAGGCTACTACCGGTCGACAGGAAAGTATTGTTCGGGGGCAGGGCATCATCTATTAATTCTTCAGTGCCTTTATTTATTTAGAGTATACTTCCGTTCGAGGTCCAGTAGAATGTACTGTTCGTTCCAGTTTCCAGTCCTGTTTTCTCTGTTGGTTAAGGCGATGAGTATCTATCTGTTCCAGTTTCATCGACAAGAGAAGATGTGGGAGCTGTATCTGAAGGCGCAATCGGTTCAACAAGTGAAAGAAGCAAAAGAAGGATCTGCCGCTGTAGAAAGGAGAGTTCACCTTATTGCTTTAATAATGGAATCTAGTGAATATGGGGTTAGTCTAGAAAGAATCCAGAGGATAGGTTTACTCACTAATATACGTTACTTGTTCCAAATTTCACTAAATCTACGAGCTGGCGAACTTAACTCCACTTCCTTACTTGTATAGCTTCTGGATTCTTTAACTCGTATACTATCTTGCGAGAGTCGTTGCTTGTTCCATGATTGGGAGGCGGGCTCAACACCCTTATACCAGCTTTTCTTCTCTTGGGCTTATAAACTTGCTTCTCAACTCACTACTTTTGAACTTGAATGAATTGGGGCTGCCTTACCCTTAACTTAGGTATAGAATTATTTCCCTAAGCTTCTTGAACACTGCCTTACTGCTTACCCCTTACTCCCCCTTTCATATAAAAGCCGGACTCTGGGGACTTGTTGAGAACTCTGTAAGCTAGGCATCCACCCCTGGAAAGTAAGCGTTAGTGTCCCGAAAGTAAAGGATTGAAATGAGTTAACCAGTTATTTAATTAGTAACAACCGCAGAGCAAGCATTGCGCCCGGCTTAAGATCTTGATTCCTCTCCTTAACTTTCACTGTAAACTCATATTCGATAGTAGAAAAAACTAGAACATAACTTGATAAACCTGAACCACTACTTTAAGCTAAGTACCCGGCTTCCTCACCTGCTCTTGAAACTGATCCTTACTCGTCACTTTAAGACTCATACCCACTTGTTGTTTACTTGCGAACTGGAACCTTCATACGATGAAACTAGAACAGACCCGCTTGCGGCTTCCTTACTTGATCCTGATCTTTCAACTCATAACTCTTATTTATTATACCAAAGAGAGGACTATTCCCTTTTCCTATACCCAACACCAACACAAGGATATTATGCCTACGAAGGCAAAGGCCGAGCAGATTCTATTTTACTCCTAACACCAATAACTGAAGGAAGCTGAATAAACTATCTCTACTGACTCGGGAAAGTCAATAACTGCCCTCTATCATAGACCGACATCAACAACAGAACAAGTATACTTTCTTCTTACTGCTGAAGATCCCGGATCTAGCTCCATCTTCTGATACAGCTATATATTCTGCTCTTGCGGGACAATAAGTTTCATTCCAATAATTCGTTTAGAGCACAGCGGTATAGGTCATTTTGGTACTATACTGGAAAAAGGTCACTTTCTTTGTAGTAAAATAATTCCCTTTCGAGGTAACATCTTCCATAATCTTACTTTCCATCTCTTATCCTTCTTTTCATACTGATACAGCAGATTCATTCTCGGCTTCTATGGATCTTGAACTGGGCGAACCTCTCTCTACCGACCCGACCTCGACCTGACTGTATGTATTACGGATTCTGAAACTATACTTCCCGCTTCTGCTTAACCCAAAGATTCTCTCGTTGACTTGAATGTAATAGCTGCCGACTTGCGCACTGAACAAGAATACGGAATAGAACCTCCCGCTGCAGATTATTCTTCTAATATGTCTCCTGATCTTTCAACTAAAACGGAAATTTCTTCATTCACTGAAGCTCTAACACATATGAATACACCTACACCCGATACCTAAGTCAGCGCATGAAGGACATAATCTCGGTTCAGGCAAGCGATAAGGCTCCATTCGCTTTAGACAACAAAGAAAGATTACTTTACTGCTGAACACAGGGCTTGAAAGAAGGGAACAAACCCCAATTACTTAAGGGCAAAGGACAGAGAAGAGCAGAGGTATAGTAAAAGAATTAAACCAGTAAGAAGAGCTCGCTACCGTTGAACTCTGTTGTTTCTTATTGTCAAAACCACTTTAGCTCTGAACTCGCTACCGTTTAGCTCTAACTCCAGAACACAGGACTTAAACTCTGATAACTATCCTAGTGTTAATTTGACTCATATTACCGATATGACCGAAATAAGTCAAAGAAATAAGTCACAGCAGGAAGTTCACTGTTGCCAGCAGGGCAAAGCTCCAAGTAAAGAACGAGATACAGGATAGCTAGAATGAGAGGGCCAGAGTGCTAGTTTGAAAGCGAGTACAGTAAGCCTAGAAGCAAGGATACAAAACCCAGGTATTGGAATGAGGGCTAGGCAAGTAAATACTATATTGGAATGAGGGCTAGGCAAGTAATACTTTGGGGCAGGAGCGATAGGGTAGTAAGTTAGGTTTGTTTGGACTGTTAGTCTGCTGCTTGGCGAGCGAGGAAGCTATAAGTACAGAAGTATAGTGAAAAACATGACAACTGGAATGAATTCTTATATGGAGGGGAAAATCCGGGGCTCCCAAAAACAGGAATTGTAATGACACCCTAGTATTGTAATTAAACTCAAAAACAAAGATACGGGTTCAGAATGAACTATTTCTCATTCATTTCAAAGTAGACCTCTCTTGCTCTGTCAACTAACTACTCCTGTGACTTGTGTCTGCTTTCAATCCTTCCAGTCCTTTATACCTGTCCTATTGTCTCCCACAAACACATAGCGCCAAGCGTATACTACTTGCACCCGCCCTCTAAACTGGAACAGCAACTACTGATATTGATACTGATCCTGCCGATGACTCTTCTCTTCTTAGAAACGAAACAAGACTTGAAGACTAAACTCGGGGGGGTCAACTCAGAATGAAACTCACCCGCCCTCAACTCTGGCTTATGTTATAGTGCATTTTACACCCTAATACTTTATGGTTGTTCCCTTCTTGATGGCCCTTTCCCTTGCGCCTGCTTCCTTTCTATTTTACCTCGACTGCAGTTTCAGGGTTTCCGTTTTCAAGTCAGAGTTGCTCGCCCCATGAAATCTCCTATTCCGATATGACCAATTCCCCAAGTAAGTTATCCACCCCATTGGCTCCTTCTTGACCAACACCTTATTTGTAGTAGTGAGTGGGCTTAACACCTTCGGAATCGATAAACACAGATGATCAAAAAGATGAGAAACTACTTCTCTTCCCCCTCTACAGATACAGTGAAAAACATTCCTACCATTTCGTAGCTTAATAAGAAAGAAATTAGATCTATAATGACCAAATCCGCTCGTTAAGTCTAGGAACACAGACCATCAGTGCCCCTTAAGGTTGTAGTCCAATTGAGACCCATCTCCTCTCCTTGCAAAGAAAGAAGACACGGGTATTCTGACCGCGACTCCGATTTAGTGCAGAGGTGATACTACTCCCTTAGCTGCAGAGGTGTTATCGACCCCAACTCAACAGATTAAAGGTAAACTTCGTGCTCTTAACCAACCGGTCAAGCAGACAAGACACTCGGTAGTGATTTGCCTAGTTGCTTGACTGATAGCAAATAGATGATTGCCTCAACTCGTATTCACTTATATTAAAGCTTTCTTTCCCACGCCTTACCCTTACTTGAGAACCAGAACAGTAGAGAAGAAGACCGCCCCTACTCTTTGGGACAGTAAACCCGGCTTCCTCACCTTTGCCAACAACTATAACAGCTCTGGCTACTTAATATAAGTGCAACTAACCACTCCCAAACACTGGACTAAAATGAACTCCTTTACCAAGTAATGAATTCTTTAGACCTCCCACCCTAAACCTATGGCTCATCTACCTATGGCTACAAAGGCTGGGCAAGGAAAATCTACTTGTTAAGGGAAAGAATCAGGATCAAGCCCGGAATCAGCAGTATCGAACACGTACTGTGCTGAGTTAGTTACCTTGCTCCATCATACCTAGGCTAGGAACCAGACTTATGGCTCTGTAGCTTGGCGGATCAGAAGAAAAGGTCTAGCTTAGAACACCGACAGCAATCAGTACAAGCAAGGGAAAAACAGAAGCCGAATAGCCTAGCCTGATCGAAAGGGTGAACTCGCGAGCTACACCGAGATCTTATGGAGACTGGTAAGAAACTGGGCCTTAAGTTGAATCCGAGGAAAGGTGCACACAGGTGACAAACACGGGAATTGCTTTTGAACTCAGTTAGTGCGTCTACATTTGCTTAGTCAGGAGCAGGAACAACACTCTTAGAACCGCTTGCTACTTCTGATCTTGAAACAACATTTTGGTATTAAGGGGGGCAGGGCCGCTAGTCAATTGAATTTCACAAGGTGGACTCGGTATCCGGGTTGACAGTTCCTTAAAGTAGTGGTCCAAGTAGTAGTCCTGTTCGAGGAAGAAGAAAGTACTGGGTTCGAAGCGGGGCCAGCTCCTCAGCGGGAAAGAAAGAAAGTAGTGACTCGGCCCCCGCACCCAGTAGAGTAGCTTAGTTTAAGTTTCCCTCACTATTAGGAGTGGAAGTTTCCCCTTCGGAAGATGGTCGCATATCCTCTGTTCCCATATCCTCTGTTCCCATATCCTCTGTTCCCATATCCTTACTCATTTATAGACCTAGTGCTCGTGCTCTAAATAAAGAATTATCATTGATAAAACTAAGCTAGTGGAATTGAAGAGACTATTGGAGTTGGAAGAAAGGAAGTTTTGTTTTGTTTTGAAGAGCTAAGAAAATGCACCGATCATCGACAGAGGTATAGCTCTTGAAAGAATAATTAGTTGACAGAACACTAGCTAAAGGAGCTCTTCGAAGGCTTAACCGAGTTGAATCTATCTAGTAGTTGCCGTGTTGGTGACTCTAAATCCCTAGTAAAAGCCTATATATAGTAGTTGCCGGTGCGGTGACCTGTTTGGCATTAGTTGCCAGAGCCAGAGTCGAGATAGATTAGATGCTCTGTTTTCATATTGATTTGTTGACTCCGGTAGATGAGCCAGAGAATCCAGATGTTTACCCTGAAACTAGTAGTGGAGTAGTAATGCCAACTAATAGTATAGTAGTAAAGAGCAATAACTGTATTAGTAGCGAGAGGAGAGAGAGGCTGGATTAGTATCCGTTGTTACTGAGTGCTGTGCTCATAGCCGTAGTCCACTAATTCAATTCCTCAGTGCCGGTAGTAGTAGTCCTGTTCTAGTTTGATTGGAATTCTTAGTGTAGCTTACCCTGTAACTTATGGGCTTGCTTGTTGAAAGAAGTCTTTGTTTACAGGCTTGGTAAGCTATTCCAGTATAGTTCTTGTCCAAACACGTAGTAGTCTAGTCCTGTTTCATCAGTAGTAGTAGCAAGAGGTATTAATTCAGCAAGTCAGAATGAAGTGTGAGTTGCAGGAGTTGGGATTAAGTATGTATTAGATAAGATAAGGTACGATCCAGCCCATTCTATGAATACTAAATAATAAAAGAAAGAGTAAATAAGAAAAGAAAGAATATAAGAATAAGGGAACAGTTTCAAATACTCTCCTACAAATACTAAGCATTGGTACGAATCTCTATTCACTGTTTACTGAAGCGACTAGCCCTTTCTACTTTGGAACTCACTCCTACTTATACGAGAATCAAAATCCTATACTTATACTTTAACTACTCGTTGGGGATTTAACTACCCCTAAGAGATTCCTACTACTTGTCGGTTGCCTTAGCCTTTGACTCTACCCTCTTTCGGTTAACCCTTATTGTCTCCCCTGCCCAACTTTCCTCTGGCTACAAATGTTGATCAAGAGCACTTAGGTTGGTTCCTCGATTCTTCACCCCCGGGCTGGCTATCCGACCTAAACTCTCAAATAAGAAATAGATTGCCTAGGAACTGCTTCCGTTTGCCCTTCCACTAGTAGTTTCGTAGTTACTTTCTCCTTGTATTGACTGGAAAGAAGAGAAGAGATGAGCCACAGGTAGATCAGCTGTTGACTACTTTTACGAAACTGATTCTGTTATCTTTCCTTATATCATCACTTTTGAACTCACTTTTGAACTAGATGGTTAGGCACGCAAGGCAAAGGTAAGGTATCGCCCGCCTAGCTTAGATAATTGCCCAACTTAATCATGCACCGACTTGAAGTTCAAAACCGCTTGGAGCTTACTTTTTGACTGCTGAAAACTTAGAAAGGCTCATCGCTAAGCACTTTTCTCAACTGTGCCCTAAGTGGCAGATCATAAGCAAACGATTCCGCAAGGAGAGGTCGTGGAGAGATAGGTGCTTCTTCCGCCCTAAGTCCTTATTGTCTTTCCGCAGGAGAAGTCGAAGTAGGTTCAGGTCATTGTCTCGCTTACGCTGGTTTAGTAGGATTGCCAGGAAAGTATACTAGTTCAGGTAAAGAATAAGAAGAAGAAGCTTTCTAATAGGGTTCGGTTTCCAGAGGCGAGGTAGATAAGAAAGCTGCTCGGTAGTAAATATCAGAATTAAACCTGGGAGTCCACTCGGCAGATTTGTAATTTTACCAGTATTCTTAGCCTAAACAAAGGCTCCGTACTCTGGACTACTATACTGGTTTGGCAAGAAGGAGGGCAATGACTAGTTTAGAAGAGTAAAGGTATTGTGAGGCACCTTGTTCATTATTGGACTTACTAGTATTATTCTGACTTTACCATTTTATAGTGGAGTTACTTATATGTCTTTTATTCTCACTTAGTGTTTTTAGTGTCTTAGAACTCCCTGATCGCTGTCCAAGTAAGGATACAAGTCATTCAACAAATTACGGATAACTGGCAGACCATTACGGATAACGCTAGGAATCTCCTTAATACTTTAGGGATCTGTTACTTCATCAGAATATGGGTCTGGTCCTGACATCCTAGCTTCTTAGTTTCAAACAAAACCTCCGAGCTTATAGTCTTGCTTTACTTGCTTCGGCCTGACACCCACCCCCCAGCTCTAACTCTTGCTTTCCTTGACAGCAGCAGGCTTTGATTCTCATTCTCTTGTCTAAAACTTACATGCCTGTCTGTACTTCTGACTTATCTACTGCTATATTATAAGGTATATTCTCATTGGAATGCAAGAGTGCCAGGCTAAGTAGGTGCCCCGGGAGCTAGGATGCGTTAAGCAGTGTGGGAATTCAAATCAGAAGTATATTACAAAGAGCAAGTAGTTGAAGACATGGAGTTGGGAGTGGTAGGCCTGAGCTAAAGCATGGGCGTTGAAGTGATCAATATCAGAATCAAAGTGAAGAGTGCCCGAGTTAAACGTAAGGTTAAAACAAGCAGTTTAGACCAGATCCTCTCGATAAAGGCTAAGATAAGGAAATGTTTCAGTTTGGTAGTTATGAGTTCCGGGAGCAGGTATAGGTTTCAAATGAGAAATCGGCCTTAAAGAAAGGAATGCCAGGGTTAAGCTATAACCCCCAAGGGATAGGGAGAAAACTCACAAGTCAGAATGCCATAAAGGAATAAAGAGAACAACTCAAAAGGTAGTAAATACAGAATTAAAGGCACAAAGAGAATGAAAGGAACAATGAAAAGAGTGGAACTCATTAACATAAGGATGGAAGATGGAAGGAGGAATCAATAATCAAACTAAGGGTTAAGGATACGCAAAGGGGGGTCATGATACGTTTCTAAGTCTACTAATACAAATATAGAGCTATAAGGCCAATAGGTGGTGTAGGCTCTAGTGCATCTAACTATTCACTAACAGAATGGAAATAGGAATAGATAATATTGGGATCCCCCCGCTGCAATAAGTAGTAAAATGTTAGACCGGTTAAAGAATTGAGCTAGTGCCGAACAGGCTTACGACACCGACTTCTATTCTGAAACTACTAATAAACAGAATTGAATCACTGATAGCAAGGATCGAACTGCTGATCTTCGAATCTGTAACGCTCTCCACCTTACCGATCTCAAGGCTGCCTTTAAAGCTATTAAATCTTACTTCGGGTCCAACAAGCAAATACTAATGCCAACAATAATAAGCTTGTGGGCAGGGAATCAAACACTGCCTAGCAAGACTCTCACTATTGCTGTTAGAGTACAACCACTACCGAGAATACTCGATACTCAACACATCAACTAAAACTAAAACTAGTGCTGACAAGACAACTACTACCGGAAAGAATGCCTTTAATGAAACATACTTCTATGGGAACCCGGGAATAAAACAATTACTTATCAGACTTTTCTTATGGGGTAGTTGGTCCCTCTTTCTTGCTTGTGAGTTTTGTCCTGCCACTACTTAATCTAGGGCTTGCTTTCCTGCCGATCAGTCTGCCTTTAAAGCTTTTGACTCTGACTTTCTATTTGAAGTATGCTTATTTCTGATTTGGGTTACTCCATTATTTGAGTTTGCTACTCACCCTTAGCAGCCTCATAGTTTTGTCTTCACAGAATTGGAATAGTGGGCAAGAGGTAAGTCCCTTCTTTTACTTCTGAGTCAAATTCGCACTTTGGAATTGAGGAACACCCTCACTTGGGAATTGAGGAGGCCAAACAACGACTAGACAAGTAACTCGGCCAAGTAACGGATACATACTTTCATAGCAGGATAATTTCCCCCCATAAACAGGATTCGGTTTGGCCAGAGGGATGAGCGCATAGTTTAGTAAGGACAGTTGCTTTCCCGAGAGCGCTTTATCCATCTATTTCTAGTCGACACAAGCAGGGTTATAATAAGTGCAAGTAACTACAACATAAGGAGTTGGTCGCCTCGGTCTCTTCGCCCCTTCCTTTCCACGCCCCCTGCTCTATTCCAGTGGTATTGCTTTTTCCCTTGTTTCATTGTACTTTCTCTAATTTAGAAGCTTCTTTTCTAAATGTTCCTGCATAGCCGCCTTTGGAGACACCCCCAGAGAGTGGCAATTCTTCGGCCCTCGCTTAGTCTAGGAAGCTTTTTGGATGAGTATAAAACTTGAGCCTTAGAAAGCAGTCTTGTAACGTACCCTTCTTATGATTCAATTCCTTTCTAACCTTCAATGTGAACAAACCCGCAATTACTGCTATGCAAAATGGAGAAAATAGGATATGGTTTAATAACGTAACTGTTAGGCGACTATGCTTTACTGATTAGGTACGAGCAATAGTATGATTAGGATTCTGCTGGAACTTGAGCTCTCTACTAATAGCATAAAATACTTCGAACTTCAGATAGACAAAGAAGAGTAACGTGTTTAGTTCCTTTTTTGCCTAGAGGACTTGAAAGAGTTAGTCATTACGAAGAATGCTTCAATCGGCTTCGGCTCAATGAATCATAAGGTGCTCTCTCTTTTCAAACCTTTTTAAATCATTCCGGAATGGAATTTGAACATAATAAAAGGAAATGGTCTCGTAGCGTACAAT
Organism: Musa schizocarpa; assembly: GCA_900464855.2. Classification (NCBI taxonomy): domain Eukaryota; kingdom Viridiplantae; phylum Streptophyta; class Magnoliopsida; order Zingiberales; family Musaceae; genus Musa; species Musa schizocarpa. The sequence goes on from LR890034.1 coordinate 157,302, forward strand.
ATTACTTCGCTTCAACATAGAGAATAGGCTTGATTTCTGCTTTTGGCAGTAAGACCCCTACGATAGTTGCAACCGCGGAAACCAGAACTCAATAACCAGAGTTAAGGCCACTGATCCTATAATGAAGATGGGATTTTTACCTTGTTAGAGCCCGCGACACTGCAGCCTTTTTGTGGAATGCGTCTTACTTGAGGAGGATTGCTTTACGGTAGCTTTCAACAGCCTACTTAAGGAAAATGTTGACGAAAGCAAATTCACCACATCTCGTATGGAAAATCTCAGTCTTAAGATATCAGCACAGGCTCAGGCTTCTAGTATAAGCTTGGCTTGAACGACCCCAAGAACTTGTCCTGTACAAAAGCTTCCTTAAAGTCCGGTAAATGCTAAACTTTCTGCTCATGTGGGGGCTGTATGCAACTTATTCGGATGGGCTTATTTAGTGGAATCCAGAACGGATAAATTCACAGAGGAGTTGGTCTCGTCCTGCAATTACTCAAAATACTAAATCAAACAGGAAAATCCGCCTTTTACGAGATCGAGGCCTCGGGGGTTCGGCATTCCTCGGGCTGTTCGCTTACCAATGCGCTTTCCGGGTCCTCTCTTACCCACCAGGTGAGAGATTTCAAAAGCAGCTTCTTTCTAAATGACACGAATCCCCCAATATTGGTTCTTAAACTTCATATAGTATTACTTTCCACTTATGATTCTATTATTAAACTCATTATTGCCATAATCTCTTCGATCCCTTTATTTATGTGCCAGACCAATATGAATATGAAAAGGGCTAGTTTCAAGTGTAAAAGACTTTTGAGTATAGGAAAAAGACAGAAAAAGAAAATCAATCCAAAAGCTAAGAAAGAGAAAGCTGCTAAGGTCTGCTTTATGACTGTTTTTTGACTTCGTGTATTCGCCTTTGAAGAACCAGACGAGGAAAGCGAGGGCTCGGCTCCCATTTGATAAAGCAGAGCATCCATCCATGCTTTAAAAAAGTAAGGATGTCGAATTACTAATTAGGAATAGTCCACTATTGGTAATACTAAGCATAAGTGTCTGTTCACTCCTCATGAAAAGGAGTAAGCGAATAGTAAACTTTCCCAGTTCAGACCACACAGAAGCGAAACATCCAACTCCCCCTGTCTGTTGCAAATGAACCATAGCGAACGGGCGGAGCTCACCTCATCAAAGCTAGAATAAGCTAATAGTAGGCTCGGAAAGCAGGAGCTCTCCTTCCCTGAACTACTCAAGAAAGAGATCTACCGCGGGAAAGGAAGCAGCATTAGAGTCGGCATCAGAGCCAGTAGGGAAAGGCATAAGATGGATGGGTAAGAGAGACGGGCATGATGATTACCCCTATGGATGACTAGCTTTTCCTTCTCGACGGGTACTTACTCCATTATATGGGACGACTACCACCGAAGGAGGCCTTGCCTACAATGAGACGAGACGACTACTTGTAACATGCTTCAGGGTTACGTAAAAATCCGTAATTCCTGTTTGATTCTTGCTTGTTTCCGCGCCAGAGGGAGTAAGGTTGAATGACTTTGAAAGTCAGGTTAGCGCTTTACGTGCTAGGTTGTTAGCTTGGTCGTTCGTGTCACCTACGTGCGGCTTGCACTATTTCCTCTTCAGAGCCTACACTTGCCTTAGCTCAAGCCTTCTTACTACAATACACAAAGCAGCTAAAAGAAATAGACCACTTTTGAATCAATAAGTTGAGCCACTGACTTCTTGCATCTCCATGCCCTTAACGAAGGTGCATGCACTGATTTTATGGAGCTACAATCCTAGGGGGGAACGAAATGCACTTAACTACACGCTCTTTTACCGGCGCATTCCAGCGAAGCAAAATGGATAGCTCTTGCTTTACCTATAAACTGCCCTGCATATATTATCCTCCGATTCCGGTTCATTACCCTAATCCCTTTTTCCCCGTGCTCTTTCAATGCTTTGCTTTAGGCAGTTTCATTATCCTAAGGTGATCTAAAAAGCCTGTTCGAGAAGGGAAGGAAGAGGAGCCGTAACTTGCGAAGCGAACAAAGCTTAGCGCTAAAAAATGCCCTATGATCCTGAGGGAGAGCCTTCCGTATCGGATAAGCTAGCAGTTTGAACCCAAAGGAAGGGAAGAAGTGTCTCAAGTAGTTTGATTTTACCAAGGCGGTAAAAGAATAGGATAGCTTGCTCTATAGGCGGTAGGTAGGTAATCATTTTCATAGTATCAAATAGATTGCTGGAAAGCAAGAACCCCGTATAGTAATAAGGTTAAAGCCAGCGAGCTAGTCCAAATCCGCTTTCTTTCGTAGCCCAAGTTCATCCTGTTTATAAGGGTTTGAAAGTAGGTAATAGACATAAAGAGGTGGAGCCCGGGTGTTTCCTTGCTTTTTCTTACTATTGCAGAAAAAAGCTAAACCCTTCCATTCATTTGCATTTCATCGAGTGACAGCTCCGTAGAAAGATATCTATAGGGGTAAAGGGCTGCTAAAGCAGGAGTCTAACAAGCAAACCCTTATTATTACCTAGAAAAGTTCCGCCGCCTATTTGAGAATTAAAGACCATTTGGAAATCCTTGAATTGCTTTCCTGCGGGAAGCTAGAGATATGGACGCAATTGCTTGATTAGCGAGAACATGATCTCCTCGGGAAGCACTCGTTCCAGCTCAACCAAAGGGGTCCTCATAGAAACATATAATAGTGATACCAAAACATAACATAGAAACATATATAGTTAGTTATACATAGAAACATATATATATATAGTGATACCAAAACATAAATGATTATGATAAATAGAAGAAGTTCTAAGTCAACTCAGCTCGAAAAGGATTTATTACTCCTCGGAGAAAGACTAATATAATGCGTGAAAAAGGCTTACCCCGAAGGCTGACTCCAACTCTATCGAAGGAGAGAAATGGGACTACTACTTGCTTAGTGCAGGGTCGTGATGGACACTCTCTTCGTCTAGTCACTCTTGATAGCTTAACTTGCAATTCTACCTTTTCTGGTTCTCTTGCCCCGTTGCCTCTTCAAGTATAGAAAGACGTGAGTGATAAGGAATGGCTTTGAACTCATGAAGCTACGGATGCAATGCAACGTATATATCGGACCAGTGCAACGTAAAACATAGACAAGTATATAGGACTTGCTCTTCCATCAGTGAAAAATGGCATGGAGATTCAGAGAAAGCGGCAACTTATGTCCGTGCATATTGTAAATCATGCTTTTAACAAGTAAGGTACGCTAGAGGGAAAGTTCCATAACCTCTATTGGCCGAGCAACCGAGTCTTTGTAAAAGAACCCGAGCACTCCATCGATTTATTCAAATAATACTTATTAGGCTTTGACCGGACTTGAATGGACATGCGACTCGGTGCAGCAACTACCGACTCGGTTAATGGGGTGGGCTCTTAATCATTCTCTGCTAGCTGTAAGTATCGGAGTACTTTGTACCATCCATTCTGGTGTGATTGATTTCTGTTCCAAATCCTTGTCTTTCTGGAGAGTGAGTGAATTCCATTTATCTTATTACATACTTGTCATCTGGAAGGTAGATGGTGTGGGAAAGCAAGAAGGAAGAGAGCTAACCAGGGAAAGAACTAAACGAGGAAGACTTTACTTGTCAACAAACAAAAAGAAATAGATTGGTGTAGTTATTATAGCAGATGCGTTTGGCAATAAGAAGCCACACATAATGTATTTAATATGAGTTATTTCGCCTGATGTCTTCGGCGGTAGCGAGTTCACTCCGGCCTTTGACTCTTACTTCCTTTACTAGAAGTCTGTATTTGACCCGAAATTCTTGCGCTTGTTACTGACCATGTGCCTATGAGACTTACCTTTCTTGGATTCCGTCTTTCCTTACGGGTTCTCAGGCGGACTTTTCACTCTATGACTTATTACTTAGGGGATCCAACTCGGAACTGGGCTTTAACTACTATCTATTTCACCTCGGAACTGGGCTTTAACTACTATCTATTTCACTATACTAGCCATTAGAATTGAGCCGATACTGATGAGAATGAACCCGGGAACAGGGAATGCGACTAGCGCTTCCAATAACGGTAACTGGCCCCTGGTAATCCAATCTATTAAGTCAGAAATCAACAACTGCTAACAAGAATGGAACAGTTCACGCAACTCTAAGAAAACGGAAAAAGGGGAATGGAGCGACTCTAGCTAGAGGCCTGCCACTACTACTTCCATTACTTTCACTAGAAACTAAGGCTTTACCTACTGCCTATCAGTATGACTTGACTTTCTCTTAAACTCAGCTACTCCCGATAAAGACCTTAGCTCTAACACTCAGGCTTACCTTGCTGTTTATAATACCTTAGCTCGGAACTCATACTTATACTGGTGCCTCTCATAATCCAACTACTAATAGAAGGGATGAACCAAAGGCATACAATAATTCCATTGGGTATACTCTATTTTAACTAGTGGGCAAACAGACAAAAAACAGTGCTTCTCATCATGAAACTCGGAACTAGGGCTTGCTCTACTTGCTGTAAACTAAACGACTTATTTGCAAACTGACACTGCTTTACTGCAGTATACCATCCCTTTTTTGAAGCCTAAGTTTCCTGTCTCCCGTTCTCTAACATTACCCTGCTCCACGGAAACCCAACCTTCTAAAAACAATAGCAGTTTTCCAACCCCAAGAAGGTAGTGGCATAGAAACAGTGCTAAAGTCAGCATCAAACGGTTATGCAAGTAGAGAGTAAGCAGATGCATTATTAGAAGCCTAAGATCAATTTGGTGAGTCAGCTGTTATATAATGTTAGTAAAGAAGAATAAAGATCAGAAGAATAAGTGATTGTTTTGTCCTAGTCTTAGATAGAGGAATCAATGCCTTTGCCAGCCGAAGCCATTCAAAAGTCAGCAGCTGAATGACTAGTTCCAGGTTAGTTTGGAGTAGCTGTTGGAATTGCCTCCTTTCCTTTACTTACCGCAGTACCACATAGGTTAAACAACGAGAATTGTCTTATTTACTACGATGTAGAGAATTGTCTTATTTACGATGTAGAGTAGTGGTTGCAGGCGCTTTCGCTCAAAGTCAGAAAGTGGTATAAGTATGCAGGACGTAGTAGCTTGGCCGGTTTACAGGAAAGTAGACTGCGTAAGGCGCTCTCAATGTGGCCTGGAAAAGAAGGGTTAAGGTTCCTAAACCGAGACGGGTGTTAGCGAGTTTACAGTTAACTTTATCTGCGCGTAAAGGAATCAATTGATGTTTAACTTCGAGATGGAGAGACTAAGCAATCAGATCTTAATTCCAGAAATGATTTTACTTGTGATAAGGCTTCAATGAAATCCCATTCTGCAACGGAAGTTCGGGGTTGTCATTAAGAAATCTCTTTTCTCAATTAAAGTTTAGTTCAAGATTAAAGATCAGCAGCGGAAGGATCCACGTAAGCCGATACGAAATAAGGACTTGCGCGTAAGCAAGAAGAGTAGCCAGGCGTTACTCCTTCAGTGAAACTGGAATCTGTGTTTGCAACGAGATCAGTAGATGAAGAGAGTCGACGAGAGAAGAAAGGCCACTACAAGGTTAGGCAAAAGAGAAGTAAGGGTTAAGAGCGGAATAAAGTACTATTTATTGCTGTAGTTTCATTCCAGTTTTCTCAGTTATCGAGTTGGAAGCTAAAGCGTTAAGTATTGCCAGGCCCAGAAACAGTTGAAGTTATAGTTCACACAGAAGAAGGAATTGTGGTTCCAGTGGAATCTCGAGCTGAAGCAGTTTTGTTTCAAGAGATTTATTGTTAACTGCTGTAGTAGCTTGTCGTGTTTTTACTTGCGCTAATGGAGTTGAGTTAAACACAGTGTCAGTGAGTATGCTTTGGCGCAAAGAAAGAAACAAAGAAAGAAACAAAGGATGCTTTGGGCGAGATCCTCGTCTTTACTGCTAATTATGTTTTAGGGGGCTCCGTTTCACATGGGTATTACGACGAGTAAGGCATTATTGACAGCTCTTTTACCGAGTAGATGGCGATGGCATTCAAGCGAGATCTGGATCCGTTCTAAAGTCAGCAATAAGGTATAGAACAACTCTTATGAATATGACCCAAAATCCATATTCTAAAGAAAGATCAAATTTGGTATTTGGCCTCTAAATCTGGTGGAACAGGAGAACAATAATTAGCTGTTTCCAGTGGAAAGAGAATCCGATAGAGAAGATACTAGATTTGAAGCATAAGATGCTGCAGGGGCTAAAGGAAAGTATAAAACTACCAAGATCAGAAGCCTCAGCCGAATCTCCTTCTTGAAGAATACTAGTAACCGGTCACCCTAAAGCCGGACCCTATACCTTTTGGATTGGAGAGTTCGGTGCTATAGTTTCATCGCTAGTTTCCATCCTCCATTAATATTAATGAAGACAGAATGCTTAGGCGCAGGTCAGGTTAGCTAGCGGAACCTAAAGTTGAGTTTCATCGTATGTAGAAAGAAGCTCTGCTGAGGTGCTCTAGCTCTAAGTAAGAAAGTATAGTTCGCCGTTTGACAAGGCGCTCCAGAATAAATTCCTGTTTTTCTTGTGTTGGTGTTAGTTTAGTTAAAGTTTGAGTATCCGCTAAAGTGTAAGTGAAATCTCATTCTTCGCATAAAGGAACTCTGTGCTCGAAAGATGAAACGAATTAGGAAGACAGGCCAGTCCCCATAAGACTAAGTGGAGAGAATAGAAGAGTTCAGAATTGTAATAACTTCATGAAGCAGAAGCCATAGTAGGAGTAGGAACAAGATCAGTTGCAAGCACAAAGTTCCCTGAAAAGTATTGTTCCAGATTAAACAGAAGCAAGCAGGAGAATCTTAAGTCCGCTTGTCAGCACCAACCGCTCCTGTCCTTGAAGAAGTTTCTGTTTGAGACGCATGTTGTTATGTAATTCCATTCTTCAATTTTGTCCTATGATTCCTCTTATTGCTATGATTCCTCTTAGTCCTATGATTCCTTAACTGTAAACTAGAAACTGTAAACCTAAACTTTCCCTGGCCCCTACTCATACTAACGCGTAACATTAGTAGTTACTTGGCCCGAGTGTCTTGGCGGAAGAGCAGCCCTGCCGCACAACATTAGTAGTTGTTTGCCCCGTTGCTTGGTGGCTTCAACCGGGGAGTCAGAGAATAGAGTATTGGTGGAGGTCTCTGAAACCTGCAAATCAAGGAAAAGAATCAAACTGTCAACAATCAGACTTTAACTCGGAAGTGAGCTAGTATACTTCCAATAATAATTCCACTCATTGGTGATCGTAGCTAAGTGAGAATCCCCCTCGGTAGTTACAGGCTTTAAGTTTAGAGAGATTGTCAGCGGGGGTATCAGAAGTCAACTCTTCAGTATCAGCCTTAAAGTGCAGGGAGTGAGAATGCCAACAAATAACATCACACCTATGAGGGTCCGTCGTGTTCGGGAACTCAGTAGTAGTAGACTCAGAATTTAACTAAGTAGTAACAGAGCCAAGAGAAGAACAAGTTTCAAGTCGGAATTCAGTGACTAAGGAGCCAGCAAGCTCATAAGTTGGAATTACAGAATTGAGGTAGGCTTCCTAACTACTAACTGACCTAGCCCAGTAACTTCATGAAACAACTACCCCGCGTATAGGAATGAAACAAGTAAGTAGTTAAGTATTGCTAGCTAAGTAAGTATTGCCAGTTGCCTGAGTTCGGGAAGTATAGAATTTTCCCCCGTAGAAGAGGTCGGCCTTAGCGAGTTTAATAAGTATTTGTGGAATCTGTATTAGTTGCCAGTTGCCATGGGTATAGCACCCAGAGTTAGATGATCTGGAGGCACCCTTTGTTTAACTCATCGAGGAAGAATAAAGTCAGCGCTGGGAGTGTAGGCTTTGATGCGGGCAGGGAATGTGTGGGAAGGAATGTGGAGGTTGGGGAAGAGCCAGCTCCATAGTGTAAAGGTGAAGTTCAAGGTAAAAGATGCGCTAGATGTATACCCTTTAGTAGTCGATTAAGAAAACAATGGGTTCTCCTACGCCCTTATCGCATCAGAAGCACCCAAAGATACTGGTTCATTAGAAGAATAGGCGAATACCAGTGTAACTTTGCCTAGCCGGGAGAGTCTCCTTGAGTGGAATGATTTGTTTCAAGTTGAGTTTAAGTGCTCGTTAAGTCATGTAGTCCTGTTGCATCAGTAGCTTTGGTTGCCAATTAGGTATAGTATCCGAGGTTTACTTACTTTGTTTACTTACTTGGTTGGTTTTTTGACTTCCTTCAATTGACTAGCTGCCCTTTAGCGCTACTTACTATGTGTTCGGGAGAAAGATCATAGGAGTAGTTTGTTTCAAGAGCAAGATCAGAGGGAGATGAGAAAGCAGCTCAGTAGTTACAGGCTTTAACTAGTCCACAGATTCCCCGCTGCTAGTACATCAGAATAAGATCTAGTTTCAAAGGCTCACACAGGACTTGCAGTTAAGAAAGAAGAATTAGTTTACATAGGAGAGAGATTAGCTGTGGAATCAGTTCTCTTATATAAGATAGCAGAAAGGGTAGTTTTGTAGGATAGGATTGAAGCCAAGCCAGTAGCAAGTAGTAGTTGTCCAATTGAAGCTGTGCCAAGCCGGTATAGTAGCATCCCTGTTGCATCAGTATTAGTGGCAGTAGCATCTGTCTTTGTAGCAATAGTAGTAGTAGAGTCGTAAAGAGCCCTAACAGTATTAGTAGCAGCAATAGGAGAAACTGGGTTGTGTCTAGTAGAAGTATAAGACTCAGAATGCAACCAGTCAGTAGAAGCCTTTGTTGCGAGGTCTAGGTCGACTTCAGTAGCTACTCTTTCTGTGAGAGTTTCATCCCTAGTTATATATCCCGAGTTTGATCTAAAGTTTACAAGTTGTGGTCCAGTTGAGAGGTCGGTCGGGTGGGCAAGTAGTCAAGATATAATTCCAGTTCACAGTAGAGGTCTCGTTGCTTGTCTCCTTGTCTATCCTCAACTTGTCCAGGCTTCACTTCATCTCTCGTTGACAAAACTCGAATGGAAGAAATGGACTCATCGCTAACAACAACAACAGGAACTAGCCATTCTGCTGCTTACTTGTGCCTAAGCATTCTTTCTGGATTTCTTTCCCGCAACCATTGAATAGGGGTGTCCCTAAACAATAATAAGTTAGAGCTTACTTTCTTTTCCCGCACCTCCAATAATCTAGTGTTTCCTCCCACTGCTTGTTGAATAGAATTGAGTGCATCTAGCAATAGGTCACTGTAATACGGCTCAAATGCATTTCAACATCAATTACGTGGGCAAGATAGGGAAAGAACAGCTTCTACAACCAGAGCTTTAAACTCTCTCCATGGGTTCGACCCTGCCCACAGAATAACTCAAGATCATAGTTATCAACCTTGTCTAAGAAAGCTAACCTTATGGAGGAGCGAAAAACACACCATTCTAATGCGGCAGCTTTCCGAAAAAGAAAGAGTGGATGGATTATTGAACCCGAGATTGAAAATGTGCAGTTATCGGCAGTAAACAATGGCTTCGGTATTTTCCCTTACCTGAAGCATTGATGAGTAGTACCATATATTCTCAATCGTTCTCCTATGCCTGGATGCGCTTCCAAGTTTGCCTTCAAGGAGATCCTTCGTTGTTCGGTACTAAAAAGATCTCCTTATTACTCGTTACTACTGTATTAACCGTGTTCTTGTTTCGGCGCTGCTTGTCAGGGCTTGCTTGATTTTGGTAGTCAACTAACGGATAGTGCTTTCACGCCCAGTATAGGGAAATGGATCTTAATGATACAACGTTACGGTCAATAGTTAAAGAGGATAGTGAAGGCCTTGGGGAGACAGAGACAAGATAACCTACGTTCGAGAATGATACTTTGATCCCAACAGGCGAGCTACTCCAACAAGCAAGGTGCTTCAAGCCTTTTCAAATGGGATCGCTCATACCAAACCAAAGGGCTTCCGCCTGGAGGAATGCATTCCCTTATTGCTTGCGCCTAAACGACTTGAACAGTTTTAATTGAAACCTGAGCTTTTTTCTTCGTTGAACACCACCCTAATTAGAACTAATCGGAGAAAAAGAAAGAACCGGGTCTCTCATTACGGACTAAACGAACCTGCTGATTCAATGAGTCCTATTATTTAACCTTAATTTCCTGGCCCAATCACTACACTGCTGCTTTCACTGGATAATCTTTCCTTCAAGCATTGAATGGCACCGGGGGTACCCATCATGAGTTATCCAAAACGTTTCGTGATCACTACTATCAATTCACTGCTGGCATCGGGCAACATCTGAACCTCAATCAGGACTAAGAAAAGAAAGGACCTTAGGATCTAAGAAAGACATTAGGCACAACAGCTCGGATAATGTGATTGGAATTTCCCCAACATCTGATCATAATTCACGATACCTGGAAAGGGCACTCAACTCGCTCTACTCGACCGGTTCATTTGATCACAGCTCCTACCTGACGGCTACCATATGGATTTAAATAGACCATTACCTATAACATATGGAATCCTCGTATTCTCCCATATCGAGCTCATGAATAAGCTATCCCCTTCTTATAGTTTGATAGTTCCGTTCGGGGCGTACCAAACTCATTCTATTGCGGGCTGGCTTGAGCATCTACTTCTTTGTCCGTAATCACTGGCGGTGTATACTTAGAGCAAAAGGAATTCAAGCAAAGTGCACTTTTTGTTGGATACCAGTATAAGTATTTAGAAGTCTATATCTCAGTTCTAAGCCCGTTAAGGAAGTTAGTGCCTTGCCTGTCCGAATGGTAGTGTTGTGAAGGGACCCTCAAACAAGGAAAAGATGCTCGATGATACTTCTTTAGGTTTCCTGGTCATAATCAACTACTATTGGATGATTGGCAGGGCTTACTTCATTGATTTCATTTCATCCGGCCGAAGAGATGTTTTTGGTCACATTCTGGTAATTCATTTATATGTCTCATGCGGGCTGCCAGCCAAAGAAATGTGGAAATTTAATGGTATCTCGGGTGGACAGAAGCCATGTTAGGATGCCTAATAGAAACTAATTTCTCTAGTAGTAGCTATCCTGACTTGAAGAACTTGGTTGTAGCTGCTCAGTATCGATATGTTCAGATCAACCTGGCATTAGTAGCCTATACAAAACCCATTAAGCCACATCCTCTAGCCAATTCATCACTCTGGAGGAAAGCACTCGCTACCCGTAAAAACTCTGTAACTCTTTAAGAACTGCGACGCTCCTCGCCCACCCGAAGGCATTTCGTAAAGTACTGGTCCGATCAAGGCAAAACCTTCGGTCGACTTAGCTTGAGCTCTTCGACATTAGATTTTGGTGCCATTTCCAGTTTCAGAGATAGTGGTGCTTGGATTAGGGCTTGAACCCGTTCACTTATTCTATGTAAATAGCGTTGAAAGGTCAAAGCCTCTGTTGTACCCTTGTTGCGAAGGAAGGCCGCTTCATAGCTCACTGGTTTGGACCACTCCGAGATACAAAATAGAATGATCGCCCCTACACCTTGTTTAGGATTCCGAGCCTTCGCTCGTCCCTGAGTCGTAAGCCATCTTATTCGCTAATTCTGTCGATTTATTGCCTGGCTCTTTCTTACCCGAGCCGAGCCTAACAACGCCTTAATTTGAATAGATGAAATAGAATTCGCGTATATAAGAGAAAGTTCACTAGCTTTGAGAATGGACCAGACGGGATGACACCTCTGGAATGACAGATTATCCGTCTTATACCGACCATAGATCTAGCTAGTTAAATAGGAGTATCACTAGCCATATGTTTAGTCCAGTACTGGGTGAGTGGAGAGTTCGTCACGCCCAAGTAATGCATTCCTATCTAAGAAGTGCTACCTGCTATTGGATTTTCACCAATGACTCATCACTATTTGATTTTCACCAATGACTCATCACTTCGATTGTCAAGGTTGGTTTGAAATATGGATTCTGCCGTTGACAGTCCAGTGGAGCTCCATCGTTATCGCTATCGTGCAGGTAATTCTGGAATGCCTTAGGCCAAAAGGCCTGTAAGAGATCAACGAGAAATAGCTACTAGGTGAGAAAGAATTCTATAAAGTGAGTGTCCGCCACGTCAGCCTAGTTGTCTTGTTCATTAGTTCATCGCGGAGTAGAGCTCTGTTTGGTAGCTCGCAAGGCTCATTACTTTTAGGTTTAGGGTTCGAATCCCGTATCCGCAACATTTGGACTAAACAAAAGAGAAAATCCCACTTAGAGAGATAGCAGCCGGAAACATGTTGTATAAAAATAGATGATAGCGGAGTGAAGTGGAGAAGTCGACTGGACAACTCAGAGGGATACATTAGTCATTCCCCTCCAATCGATAGAGGGCAGGCTCATAAAGAAGGAAAAGGTTTCACTCATCTCAGATTAATGGCGGCTAATCGACTGATGATCTTATCAACTGACTCGGTATATGGATAAAGTCATCAACTGACTCGTCTTGAGTTGGCTGTGGATCTGTATTTCCTATATATTACTTTGACTTAACTCCGCTACGCACCTTAAAACTAGTTGTCCTAAGAGCAGATTCATCCCCAGATAGAATAGTTGGCCCGAGAAAGCAAAGCCTCAACTTACTCAGCCCTTGTTGAAAAGACCGGTAATGCCACATATAAGAGAAGAAAGCATCGAATCCTATCAAAGATATAATAATCCTATAAAAAAAAGCTAGAATAAGATATCCAAACTAAAGCTAGAATAAGATATCCCCTGCTACATCTTAAGCATATCCGCTCTTGTGCACTCATAAGCTCTGGGGAGAGGAAAAAGATCAACTTCATTATTTGAACCACTAAGAAGCTCTTTCAGCTTGGAATTCCTCATGCACTGAGAAGGAGGATCTGCCATAGGTTTCCAAATGCATTCAGATGTCGATGAATCCCTTTCGGTACCATCTCATCTTATTATAGGATGAATAGGATTAACTTCCTTAGGTGGATGAATCAGATTCACTTCCTGAACCACCAGCAGTTGACTCTAGGCATTTAGTCCTTCTGACAACAGCGCTTAACCACTACCTGTACCGGTTAGTATAGCTTCTTTCTGTCTGTTTTTTCCTACTTCTCTTACTGATTGATGTGGCATTTGGCCTTATAAGAGATGATGAAATAGCAATAGGACCAGTCATTAACACAAGACAAGAGCTTCCGCTACCGCTATGATCTTATTACCTAGAATGAGGAGAACGTCTAAGTGAGCAGCATAGTCTCGATACGATTGAGTAAGACCTTCGTTTACCAGATGTTCCGTAGGGGTCTCTCGATTCAACAAGTGGTATTAGTTCAGGGCCTAATCTTTTCCTGTAGGGAGTTCCTCTTCACCAGACCCAAACAGCTCCTCTTAACTATGAGTCGCCATCTTCCATTGGATTTGTAGCCGATATCCTTCTTTAGGCACCCACAAGGATATTGACCTCTTGTCTAATTGATCACAAGTCAAGGAAGAATAAGAATCTCTGGGCCAAGCAGACAAACAACTAAGGAAAAGAATAAGAGTTATTTCTATAGAAAAGAATAATTGTAAGTAATAGAATCATGGGTTCCAAAGCAAAGTAAGAGAATAATAGGTATGATCTAGAGCTCCGTAATAGTCAGAGAAGAATTCATTTGAATATAATAATGGAATGGGTTTCAAATAGTAATATAAGAATTGTTTCCAAAGCAAAGTAAGAGAATAATGGATAAGTAATAGAATCATTGGTGAAAAAGCAAAGTAAGAGAATAATAAAAGTATCAAAATATCCAAATACGGAATTGACAACAACCGTAAGAAAAAAACTACTGATAAAAAGAAGAAAATAGTGCTCATAATACCTGTTCTCATAACAGGGAATTATACTAAAGCTTCTAATACTTTCAATAGAAACCGGGAAGCCAACTACTACAGCAAAGGCTGCTATTCATAGCTATTATCGAGTTACCCGATCCTGTCTCTAAGTGGTATTACTTGACAAAGCCTATTAGCCTGCCAGAGCCCTTACTTAACCTAATTCCTTTCCAACTGGTTAACTCTATCTTTCCCGTCTCTCGGGCTTACAATCAATACCTTTATTCCTTAGCAATTGACCTAGAAGCTGCCCTTCCCTAACTTTGCTTTCTTTAAACACTGACATTGGATCTGGCCCCTAGCTATAAAACGAACATTACTTAATAAAACTAACATCACTTATTTTGCTTTTTGAGTTTTCACTGTGAGGCTTACTTTACTTGTTTCAAATCACCAAGTAACTGCTACGAGCTTAACTGCCGAATACAACAGACATAAAGAGCTACTTTACAATACGTATTTGTTGTTGTTTCTTATTAAATGCACAGTTCGGGAATTCTTATAATGTAGTTCTTTATTTGTTACTACGCCTGTTGTGTTCGCTTACGCGGCAGTCTTCTTAACACTTGTTCCACTCTTTGACTTAGCCCCTTCCTTTCTTGCTTTATACCGATAACTAGATTAGTTCACTTGACACTAGAACATAACTTATGGGGCTGTTTATAGCTAATACCACATGTAATACGCCTAAGAGAGCAGCTAATTACTTTTATGCCTATAACAAGGGACAGTCAGAATAGGATAAAGCAATGTAAGTTTGCAAATGGTTCACAGTTGTTGGATTCTTCCCTTACAGCTTTCAATTCTCCTGCTTATATTTATCTCCTCTACCGCAGGGAATGTGATTAGCGAGTAGGACATGGAAGCTATGAAGTTCGACTTGGAGCACTGGGGCATAGGATCCGTGTGTCGAGTTATAGTCTCATTACCAGTGTTTTTCTTCTCTATTGGGAGGTTTGTTCCTTCCTTGCCGCCCCTTCCTGTATTTTGTTTTTGAGTTCGATTCCTAATAAGTGGGTTTTCAATCTAATAGGTAGAGTTGCGTTCCCGTGTGTTCTATACTCTAGTTGTAAGGTAGCAAGTGAGCAAGGACAGCTTTAAGGTTTGTAAAGCGAGTCTGAGTTACCAGTTTAAGTCTGATTTATGCGCTTAAGCCGTTAGGCAGTGTTCGATCCTCTACTTATGTAAAGTCAGCTCTATAGAAAGTGAAGTTCGCCTTAGAGACCGGAGTGCTAGTTTTCAAGCAAGTCCAGTAATAATATGAGTTAGAGGGCAACCGGTCAGAGTTCGGTTAAGTAGTCGAGGAATGAGTTATTAGGTTTATTCAATAGGAGTTGCTCCCTTATTGTTCTCAGGGGATTTATTCTTGTTATCGGCAGCTCGGTTCTGAGAAGCAGCAGTGAAAGCATGAGAAGCGCCCCCGCTCATTGATTATTGGTAGTGGTTCCCGCCTTAGAGCAGCTAGTTACAGTATCTAAAACTGCAGTTACAGCCCGAAAGACAGGAGTTCGTTGTTGAAACGAGAGGCTGGGAATGTAGCATAAGTAGTTGGTTTCTTTGACTGTAAAGTAAGGATCGGATCGTTAGTAAAAGTACCAGACCAGTTCGAGCGTCCGCCCAGTTAGCAGTAGATAAAGCCATAGTTCGGAGCTCCATTCTTATCGGCATTGGTCTTATTCTGCCCTATCCGAGCACGGGTCCCTAGCGAGTAATAAGTTCTTTCCCCTTACTTGGACTTAGACATGGGATTCCCGAGGTTACTAATGAGTTTGATGCTCCCCAGTGAGGGCAAGAGAGAGATAAAGAGATGGGGTTGGGCAAGCAAGGTGCTGAAAGCCTTACAACTGAGCTAGCTTCTTTAGTAATGTTTTAATGGTTTTACTTACTTATTCTATTATGTATTTATATTTAGGTTCTTCTGCTCTCGATCTCCAATCTGTAGTTAACCTTTGAGCCTCCTACTAAATAACTAGAGTTTTGCCGCCTTTGAGTCTCCCCTTGATTCTCTTACAACTAACTATAGGCCTGCCGCTACTTTATCTAAAACGATATCTCTGCTTCCACTCTACCTACCTTTGCTTGAAAGCTATATCTCTGGACTTTGAAACTAAAACTACAGAGTCGGGGACCCACCAAGCCTCAAACTTAACAGCAATAATAAAAAACAAATAATAGGTTTATGTATGGTTATTACGACTCCTAACTTCAGGGCGGTAGCGAGTGAAACACCCTAGCTCTAAAACATGACTTACTAAAACAAACAAACATGACTTACCTCATTTTGCTTTTGTAGTGAAACAGTTAGGCTTACATTACAGCTTCTCGGACTAACTCTCTTTGCCTCCAAACTCCAACAAGTGCTCATAGGACCTTAGCTCGGGAACTAAGAATCAAGGAAAGCAATAGGAGAATATAGCGGGTGGGCAAGACTCACTTTTCCGCTCACTACCGCGTCACACGAAAAAAGGAACTGCGGGGTGAACACATAAGGAATTGTTCTAACTTGTGGGGGGAAGCGGCTCTGCCGTTTAACTCTCCACCGCTATTTAGCTCGCTGACTTTGGATCGAGTTGAAGCCTTAGTTGACTTAGCTCCATTCTCATACTGCCTTGGTGAACCAAACCCGTGCTTCCAAGGCTATAGCTACTCCCAACCAGAATCGCACTGGTGCGGGCTAGCCTGATGTTGGGTCGGCTCAGGTCTAGAACAAGTGCCGGGCAGGCTGCTGGTAGGTATACTCAGAGAGTAAGAGAAAATCCAAGGCTCCAACTGGTGCTCCTCAGCCTGATACTACTGCTACTTAGAATGGAGCTTTAAGATCAGACTGAAAGTATGGTGAGCAATACTCAAAGCAGTGCTAACAGGACTTCAATCGGTGCTGCTAGGCATGTAGCTTCAGAGGTAACTCCAGTAGTTACAGGCTTGAACCAGTGTCACTCAGGCTGATGCTGGGGGCTAAGGTCTAGAACCACTGCTGCTAAGCCTGCTGCCGGGTAGTATGGGACTGATACCGGGTATGACCAGAAGTCCACACAGCTAGCTATTATTGAATTGACCTAGCATCTAGTATAGTGAAGTCAGAATGAAACCACTGCTACCAAGTCTTCACTCACTCCACCGATTCACCGCTTTCCCACCGATTCCCCTCAGTCAACTAGTTAGTAGTAAGCCAACCGATTCCCCGATGCCCACTAGAGTAAGCCCACTGATTCCCAGAAGTAACTAGTTATTAGTAAGCCTACCTATTGCCCGCATATCGAGTATAGGGATTAACCAACCGATTGCCCTCAGTCAGGAGGAAGCCCGAAGTCAGGAGGAAGCCCAGCAGAAGAAGTTATGCCAGTGGAATCCAAAACAAGTAGTAGAGTAGTAAAGAGTTAACCTGCTTTTGGCCCAAACTTGTTGTAGTCGTACTGTTATAGTTCTTGATGAGACTGTTCGAGATCTAACCAACTTCTAGGCTGTATAAATACATTTTAGCCTAACATCTTAGGCGCTGTCACAAGGATTCTTTGGTTTACTAGGTTAGCTTGCTGGGTGTTGAGCCCGCTAAATACTCTTTTTTACGAGTTCCTGTTCGAGTTAAGTCGTAAAGAGAAGACTCAGAGCTGGGCTAATAAGGTAGAGTTAAAGAATGGAACTAAGGTACGAGCAAGCTTGAGTGCCCTTATTATAATCCGGCAAGTAACTCGGGTCCTCTACTATTTGCCATCAGCACTCGGTAGGCGCCATGGAGTTCAATCAGTTCTCTTATATAAGATAGCAGAAAGGGTAGTTTGAGTGAAAAGATAAAAGAGGTGGATTCGTATAGGAGTCAGAGCCATAGGAGCATGGGTCTCTTATTTACCGCATCACTACGATCCATCTTTTAGGGTGGAAGAAAAGGAAGACAAGAAAAGAAATCAATCCGAGGAAGCTAGCAGAGGTGTTACCAACCAGAGAGAGCGGAGGAAGTAAGATGGGAGTTGGCTACTTAGTCTGGATGCTAAGCTGTGGTAAGTGAGTAGAATTCTTATCTTAGATCTAGATGCTTGGCTCGGTTCTTTGCCTTTGTATACGTAGCTTGGCTGTTTCCCTTATATTAAGTCGGTATCGGAGCCATAGGTCATAGGTATAGGTGTATAGGGAAGGAAATCAAGAAATGTGGAATCAGTATTTGTAGTTGTAGCTAGAGGAGAGGCAAGAGAGCCTGTTCAGGAGGTGGGCAAGGGATCCACCAAGGGAAGAAATAGAACCGTAGTGCTAGTCTAGTCAAGTTGACAGAGCCATAGTTTAGGTCGGGTTGGTTAAGAGCAAGATCAGGGGGATAGTTTACTTAGGTAAGAGTTCGGGTCGGAAGAAACAGACTAAATTGGGACTCCGGGCAAAGCAACTGAGCCTCATTCTTTTCATAGTGGACAGAGGTCAGAGGTATCGGATAAGAGACAGAGGAAAGGCTTAATTCAGAAGTGTGGGGAACCAGTTGTATCAACCCCAGGAGTCGGAGTAGCTAGTGGAATGATTTGTCGAGAGTGTCTTTGGAATTAGTGGTTAGTTTAGACAGAAACCAGAACTGGAGTGGCAGAAACAAGGGAATTAGTGGTTAGTTTAGACAGAAACCAGAACTGGAGTGGGAAAGAGAGTAGATAGTTCAAGGATGAAACGAGTGCATCTAAGCCTGCTGCTGGTTAGTATGGGACTGCTGAGCTAGGTAGTTATAGAATGGAGCTGAGGCATATCAGAATGAGACCGGTACCACTGAGCCTACAACCACGCCAAGCAACACTAACCCAGGGGAGTGTAAGACTGAGCCCCAGTAGTTAAAGAACCAAACACTGCACAAACAGTCTATCCGACCGAACCGAACCGGGTGACAGACTGAACGAGGCAGTATGAGAATGGAGCTAAGGAATCCAAGCCTGTTGCCGGGTATACTTAGACTGAGAGTCAAGGTAGCAAGTATGGGTGATTTGTGGGGGGGTATCAGAATGCAGCTAAGTAGGGAGAGAATGAAGCTAACTAATATAAGAATGCAACAGTGCCTACTCGTGCTAGGTATTACTTGTATGGGACTGATGATAGCAAGCCTGATACTGACGTTGCTCGGACTGAAGCTGGGGAGTTGGGGAATTCAGTGACTAGGCTATAGGCTCGGGTAGTTTACCTAGGCTCGGGTAGTTTACTGACTTGGTGGGTATGGGTCCCGTTCTGTCTATCAAACAAATAGAGCCTTGTTGAGTTCTGTTTAGAGTTGAAGACCTGTCCCTTGTATCTAAGAGTGGCAGACTTCAACCAGTGTGCGAGTAAGACTTATGCTTGGTAGTTACAGAATTGACCCCTTGTATCCGAGCCAGTAGTCGTAGAGAGGTGAGCTAGAGAGGTGAGCTAGTAGGAACCAAATCTGTGCCACTAAGGCTATCCGGCCTGAGTGTAAGGCTTCAACCAGTCAGTGTGAGAATGGAGCTATGGGAAGAAAGACAGAAAGAAGGTAGTTAACCAGGTAGTTAACCGGGACAGACAGAAATCAATCCAGTTCGGGGCGGGGCAATCAATCCATTGTTGCTACTGCTGCTAGGGGAGAAAGAGTCAAGCCTAAGGAGTTGTTGACAGTTCAGTGTTTACTGAGAAAGAGTTGTTGACAGTTCAGTGTGGGGTGAAAATGACTATAAGGCCCTTATTATTCTTATTAGATTAGTAGGAATGCCTGAGTGGAAGACTAGGTTTCATACAAGAAAGAGTTGCAGAGTGGAAAGAGCCAGAGTCGAGGCCCTTATTGTAAGTTGAGGGGTGAGTTTTGCCTCGTTAAGGGATAGGCTTACTTACTGGGGTAGTGTCGTTTACTGACTTTCTGGTTCCTGCACTGATCTGGTTTACTTACTTAGTTGACAGAGCTCGGGTCTATTGGAGGTTGGGTCGGAATACAGATGCTGAATGAACTGTTCTGGTTTCATCATATCTTAGAGAATGGGATGAATAAAAACCATCAAATATGAAATAATCTAGAAAAGTCGATCTCTTTTTTCTATACTAACCACAGTATACCCTAGGAAGGGAAAATTCACTATAAAAATCTATGTGATTATATAATAAACCAGAATCAACAAATACAGATTCCACTCGGGGTGCGCCGGGCAAACATGTGTACGAGAACAAACAAGTGTACGAGAGAACGAGCAAAGGAACCATACCATCAAGGGAAGCGGGAAGGAAAGCATTAAAGAAAGTCAGTGCTCTGTAGGCAGGAAAGGGAGCTAAGGGATAGAATGCAACAGGGAAGTCCAAGGCTTAAAGCAGTACCAACAAGACCTATGCTCTGTGTGGAGTAGATCAGAATCAACCAAGTAACAATCAGACTATAGCTACCACCAACCAGCCTGCCCTCGTATTGGAATTCAGAGTTGCGGTAAGACAGATCAGACTAAGGGAAGGGGCAGCTAAGGTATCTAACCAGTGAAACTCAGAGCCAAACACCTGACTCTAAGCCTTCAACAAGGGCCAGGGCTCGCTACCGCGCAACACGAACAAAGGAACTGTTATAACGAAGTTCTAACATGCTACTGTTGCTGCCGCGCAACGGCTTGGTCCGTTGCTTGCCTATCCGTTGCTTGGTGACTCAAACAAGCAAGTCAAAGAATCAAACTTTTAAGTAGAAGGCAAAAACTCAGAGGTGAGCTAGGTAGAAGCCTTAACCAATACCACCGATTCCCCGCATTAGTAAGTACAGGAGTAAGCCCTAAGTTATGAGTCAGTTACTAGACCACCGATTCCCCTATTGAAGTAACAAACAGGGGTGAACTCAACTCTAAGTGAAGCTTACCTCTGGCACCCGACCCTACTTCTTTTGTTTTACCGAGTCATATTCTTATCCTTCTCCAGCTTCTGTATCAAAGTAGGAATTTCAGAATAGAGTTGACTTACAAGTAGTAGTCCAGGTAGTCCAGGTAGGCCAGCCCTGAAGTTCATGGTGTGAGTTGCATCCCTAGTTTCCCTTGTTTCATCTGTCGGTGATTGACTTGTGGAATTCTCTATCCTAGGGGTGTGCAGGTTTACTTACTTGGCGGGTAGGTTTGGAATTCAGTTACTAGGCGCGGCTGGTTTACTTACTTAGCTGACAGAGGAGAGGTTTAGGAGCAATAAGTGGATGAGCCATAGGTAAGAGGTTTCATAGAAGTTATAAGAGATGAGCTGAGCCAGGATCTGAAAGCGAGGTCGGCAAGGGAACCCGTTGCATCAGTAGTTGGTTGTTGCCAGAGGTATAGCTCTTTCCAGAAGTATTTGTTTACTCCGGTAGATGAGCCCTAACAGTATTTGTAGCCTAGGAGCCTCATGCAGTTATTAGTTTACAGCTGGTTCGACAAGGGAAGGAACCATCAAGGGAAGTCGGAATTCAACTAGTGAGTATTTGAATAGGAATGGAACAAGTATGTATATAAGACTCAGAGCTGGGCTAATAAGGTAGAGTTACAGAATTGAACAAGTAAGTAAGCAAGAGAGGGATCAGTTCTCAAGTAGGGTGTTGGCTTAGAGTAGATTTCTGTTCTTGTTGAAGACCGGTAGGCCTTGTCTAGTTGCTTGGCGGCTTTGATGCAGTAGAGAGAAAGTAAGCACAGCGGGTAGTTCTTTCTTTAAGAGAATAAGCTGGGTAAGAAGCAATAACAGGAGAGTGAAGCCGGTAAAGCCCTAACTGCTCCTGCTACAGATTACCAAGTTATTCAGCTGGATTAGAGGCAAGATCCGAGGCAAGATCAGAGGAGAAAGAGTTTAGGAATATAGATGATGAGAAAGAGAACTGTAGTGCTAAGGTGCTCAAACAAAGGAAGTAGGCTCGGGAAGCTATTAGTTTCTTTATAAAGAAAAGATCAGAGGAGAGATCAGAGGCGTGAATAAATTGAGAAGAAATGAAAATAATCCAGAAAAGTCGACATCTTGACGCTCTACTTACACAGTAGCACTGCACTGCCGCTACACATTATCCGTTACTTGTCCCCTACTTAATTAGATCTTATCTTATTAAGGAGAAAGTTTCGAAAGAGGGAAGTCCTTTCTTCGGGAGTCCTGTATTAAGGGTGGCAGGTTAGCTAGTAAATTGAATTCCACTCCTATGTCGGTAAAGTATCGGCTTTGATGCGAGTTCGGATAGCCCAGGAGTTGTGAGTAGACTTATAACCTTAGGAATAGCTAAATTAATCGAAAAACCACTGGAATTTATCCTATACCGACTAAGTAGCGGAAACCAATAGAACTTCATATAGGAGAACGGATGCAACTCGGAATTCCACAGGTCAGTAAGATGAAAAAGAAAGGGATGCAGTAGTAGCTTTTCTCTGGCTCTAGTCCTGTAGCTTGCCTACTGATTATGTGTTCGGGAGCTAGTGGGTAGAAGCCTTAAGTCAGTTGCCCGATGCTATCTTATGTAGTTACTCAGCCTGATGCTTGGGTGTTACAGGCTAAACTGAACCCCTATTGAAGAATGCAACCGGATAGGCTCGGAATAGAGCTATTGGGTATCAGGCTTGTTAACTAATTTCTATAATTGCACTCAGAGGTGAGCTAGTAGGAAAGCCAGAATCAAATGAACAACTACCAGACCGATGCGGTGTCTAGTAAGACCGAGGATAGTGCTTAAGAATTAGACTGGGTAGACTCGGACTTAACCCAGTGCCACTAAGACTTCAACTAAGGACTTAGTCTACGCTTGATTAGTAGTAGCTTGACGGTAGAGGATAGAGGGTTGGTTGGTGCTGTCTCCTTTCCAGATAGATCTTGCTTCTTTATTATCCTCTTGCTCCCGTTAGTGCTTCCTTGCCTGTTGCATCTGTATTTGTTGTCGGTTCAGCAATGATATAGTTATTGGTTACAAGTATCTTTCTGTTCGAGTTTAATCATATAAAGATGCAGGGCGGTCTCCGAGATCAGATAGATGTCGGGGGTTAATAAGAGATAGATGCCGGGGGTGCAGAATCGATCGAGTAGTTTCTTTCTTTTCTACAGTAGTTAGTTTACAGAGTTATATGAGCCAGAGGTGGATGAGCCAGATAAAGAGCTGGATGAGTGGCTATTTCTTATTCTGAATTTCTTCATCGTGTTGCGCGGCAGGAGAGGTTAGACGCAAAGGGAATTCTATTCTCCGGAAAACTCAATATTCTATTTAACCGGATCTTCTTCCACCTGCATTTACAAGAGATAACGTGGGTATTCTCAAAGGGGCTAAGCATTCTTTCTTCTTTATTTGATACGAGAGCACAATCACCTCTTTCAGTAGACCGTGGCGGTTCACCCAGCCCTATTTCACGTTGTTAACCTATGTTCCACTCCTTAATTGCTAATCTCCCCTCAATGAAACTATCTTTATAATGCATTTAGCCTAAGAACATAGATAGACCTAGGACTGAGAGTCAGCCGTTGATTCTTTATCGTTTCTACCCCTACCCTTTGACTTTTATTCAAAGAACTTGTTTGCTTCTGCCGATACTTGTTCTGTTGCTTTTGGAGGTTAACTCTTTTTTGTTAGAAGGTCAGATGCTCAACTCCTAATCTAATGCACTTTGTTTTGCCTCCGTAGCTTGTTCAGTCTGAAGTCCATACGGAATTTCTTGAATCTCTATCTTTTCCATAGAATTTAGGACTTGGGGACCTAGTAGAAACCAAACTCGCCTCACGCCCTGAGTCTAGCTCCCAGGACCGAGTCAAACATTCATGGAAATTACCTAGAGAAGAATAAAGGGGAGCGCCGCCATAAGATAAGAATCAAGGGTAGGTTAGATTTCCTATATAGAGCACATGGTTATAGAATGAAGTAAAGGTGTCGAACAAACAGTCTCCAAACGGGGATTAAAGTAGAACAGAAAGAGTAGACTCTTTCCCTATATTACAGTTTCCTTTCGCACAGCTGAAGATACTTGCTAGCTTCTACGACTTAACGGATTCAACTCACACTGCTTTATCTGATCTAGATCTTGTTTCTGCTGATTCTTGAGCCTCGGGTTCCTTAAGAATTCCACTGAGGATTCACAATTTCCCTCTCTATTCTTAACCCTATAATTCCTACTACTCAGGATAGATACTATGAAACTCCTAACCGGTCTTAAACTCTGATATAACTATATTAACATTAACTACGCGGTCTTCTTCTCTGATATTCCTACTTATGGACTACTGAGTTCTCTTAATATTATACTAACCGGTCTTACACTCTAACTCACAACTAGGAGCTCTCAATCTGGTCTTAAACTAAAACTCTCAACTAGCTACTATCAACTACAATTTCATAGCTTACCAAGCCGACAAGCCACTCTCAATCTGGTGTAACAAGAGAAGCAAGGGCAGCGTCAGCTGCTACTTATTAATAGACTTCCCGCTACTCCGATACTAAGATCTAGTAAGAATACATACCTCTGTAAGCCTTAGGAGGTCTCATAAGAAAGGTAGTGCAGGACCTGAAGTAGACTCATCACCAACAAACACAGACAAAACTCGAACAGGCAATTCCATTACTAGTTAGGCAAAGGCAAAGAGAGGCAAGTAACTGTAGTAGTGA
This sequence comes from Musa schizocarpa, assembly GCA_900464855.2. NCBI lineage: Eukaryota > Viridiplantae > Streptophyta > Magnoliopsida > Zingiberales > Musaceae > Musa > Musa schizocarpa. The sequence continues at coordinate 181,593 of LR890034.1, forward strand.
GTTCAAAAGTCAACCCGCTCCTCAGCATTCGATTCGAGAGTTTCTTCTTCTTCTTTAAACGATTCAACTCTAACAGGAACAGGAACAGGCAATTCTTCCGCCTCAAATCCAGCTTCGGCTTTAGATCCTTATTCTCTTTCTCTTGCAACTAAAGTCAAAGAGTAGTAAACGGGAAAGAATTCACGTATTACTCCCGAGCAAGCCAATCACCTATAGACTTCTCAAGCACCTCCGACCTGTAATCTAATATTTTAGCTCCGGTGGTACAATTACTTCTACGACAAAGAGCTCGACGACGAACACAGGACTCCGTAACAACTTTAGCCGAAGACAGGACTTGGTCACCAAATACTTCTTGAAACTAACCTAACTAGGGCAACAGATACTGAATTCAACTCAGAAGTAGGAGCCAAGCAGAGTGCTCATGCCCACTAGGCAGTTAAGCAGTTCAGTCAGACTTAAACCAGTGCTAACAAGACTAATATCAAGGGCAGCTATTCCGTGTTGGTTTGGTGTGCTGTTATAGAATGAAGCAAGGAAGTCACAGATAGTACCTGATACCACCGATTCCCAGAAGCAAGATCAGAATGCAACTGGGTAGTAACAGATTGGTATTCACAGAATTCCACGAGTGTAGGCTTTCCCTAACTTCTAGTCCTTGCCTCACTTTACTAAAGAATGGGGTTACCGGCAAACAGATTTTCACTCACAACTAGTAATTCCAGAGCTCAACTCGAAACAGGCTAACAAAATTGAAGAATTAAGAAGTCAACAAACAAGCACAAGAATCGAACGAAGTAAAGTAGCCACAAGAACCAAACAGCAAATACTTCATTTTGTATACCCGGGCCTGGCGGGTTCGGATACTAGTAGTTAGGGGCAAGACTTAGAAGGTACTCAGCACCAGCACCAGATGGGAATATAACAAAGAAGTCGGAATGCACTACTACCTCTAATACGATCACTTTTTAACTAGGAATTACACGACTAGGCGGCATAAAACCACTCTCAATCCAGATTAACTACCGGCCAACAAGAATGCAACCAACAAAAGAAAGAGTTGAACGGAAAGTAAAGTAAGGATACCAGGATTGGATACCTTGCGAAGGATACCCTGGCTAAGAAATGAACTGAGAAAAGTATAAGTACGATCCCCTAAGGCATCAGATAAGGTACGAATTAAACTACTCATTCAACATATTTGTATAGGACCTACAAACGGAAAGTAAGCCTCAATGTTTCCATTAAGACTAGAAGGAAGGATCGGAAGGTTAACTCTCTTACTGTAGAATACACGACATGGTTCTCATACTTTAAGAGGGAGGCGGCCGGTATTCTCTTGCTGATTCTCTTTGTGGGCGTTATTTAAGTCTTAGAGGTGAGAGTTTTGTTTCCCCTACTAATGAGTTGATTTCTCCGACTCAAGAGTGTATTTCCCCTGCTTGAGCTTAGGTCTTATACCAATGGGTAAACTCTGATGCTTGCTACTAAAACTATTAGTATATAACTAGATGCGCTAGCTGTACAGACTTAGGCTTTATACTTCTGGTATATATAGTTAACTTGTGAGCCTGTGCCCCTCGTAATTCTTCTTCTCTTCTTGCTATACCTTATTTAGCCTGCCTTTCATTCCTATACTATTAAATATTCATCTGATTCCGATGCTAATAAGGATCACACTACTGCGGATGAGGCTACTACTGCTTGATTTCATTCATACTTATAAGAAGGAACACCAGGGCCCTAGACCATACCACCTTGCTAGATTAGATCATAGTCACCTACCCTATTCTCAGTATCCAAACTTCAGAGTCACATTCTTATGTTCCGTACTCCATTCTGTAATTCTTATTTATCATAGAAAAACCATATCCTTCATCTACATTTATAGGATTAACTACGGATTAACTACAATAACACATAGGATTAACTACCAATTATTGAATTCTTATTTTCTATCTGAAAACTATATCCTTTATTGCCTAACACCAAGCTATGGATTGCCGCCTGCCACGCATTTTCCTTCGCTTCGTAGGAGCAGCATTTTATCCAATCATTTCACTAATAGGTGTGAGCGCCGGAGAATTACAATAAGGGGGTCGGGTTTGCTTCTTTAGTTTTAGCTTCAAACTTCGACTCCAGATCTAACATCTAGCTTGTAACTTTCATTCTCTGTGTTGTTCCCTTCCATTCTTAGACTTATTTCTGCAATGCCTAGTTATGAGTTAAAGCATTAGTTCTGAGCTAAGGCCTCGTGCACCTCTCTCTGGTGCACCTCTCTCTGGTTTCAGTCTGCCTAGCTCTGGGTTCAGTTTTGCTCGCCCTAGGTCTATTCTGGCACTGCTGGGTTGGATCCTGGGGCAGATGCGGTGAGCTCTGAGGCGCACCCGGTTGGTTCTTTAACCCCTTAGCTACAGCTGGTGCTACTCAATCTGATGCTATGTAGTATGGGACTGTGGGGGTTGCAGGCTGCTGCTAGGTTGAGTAGGGGAGCTACATAAATCCAATAAGGAGTCTAATCCTGTTATAATAAATCCGGAATGCAACGAGCAATACCTTAGAATGAAAACGGGCAAAGGAAGCCTAAAAGCAAAGAGCGGTAGGCTTATAGCGCAGGGGTCTTAGAATCCAAGCAGTAAGCGCTATACTTAACCCCAAGGGGGGTTCCGTCCCCGTATAGGTGGAGCGAAAGAGGTGCACTAAAACCTTATAACCAGTAAAGAAGGGCTAAAAGCCAGTAAAGCAAGGATCTGTGTCGGGTGAGAAAGAATGGATTACAGTTGAAGCGCTAAGCTAAGTAGTGTTGTTTGAAAGAAGGGCTTTGAATCCATAAGTACTGAAAGGAGAGGCCTCTAGAATATTTCCAAGCTTAGAGACTCAATTCTTTTTTCCTTAGCCGAGTTCTACAAGTGAACTAAAGCAAACAAGTGGTATAGAACCAGCAACGATGCTAGTTGTATATGAGTTTCCTTACCCATCTTCCAGAGTAGTAACGATAGATTCCATGATGAAAGCAACAGATGAAGCAGAAGCTTGATTCGGTGATGAAGCGGGAACGGGAATAAAAGGGGAGTTCGGAACGGAAAGTAGAGTAGATGTAAGGGGCAAAGCTGGAAAGAGGGTAGATAAGTGAATCCAGAGTATCAAGAAGCTTAAAGTCCCAATTGAGGCACATTCTAATCATAGATAGAAGGACTGCTAACACCGAGAAAGAAGCCTTAATCAATCTAACACCTATAAAGAAGCCTTAATCAATGGCCGCGGTGTAAAGAATATAAGTCCAAGTGTGTAATCTTAGTGCGAGTAGAGTTCTGTTCGAGTGTAAGAAAAACAGCCAGCTAAAGCCTTCGCCCTATTGGACTTTGAAGGAAGCAGTCAGGTTACTTGATTCTACTTGTAGATAGATAGCGCTCAATTCCATTCTTTTGCACTCAACAAGCAACGAATAATAAGTGGACCTAAGTAAGACGGACAGAAAAAGAGACCTTTGTATGCCTTTGCTTACACGTGAGTTCGAGCAAGCAAACTGATTTATTGTGTTCCCCGAGAGCGAGAGTCAGTAGTGAGTCAGCGCCCTATAGCTAACTAAAGAAAGTGAGTGAGCCCTACTAGCAAGGAGTGTTGTTACAAATTTATATAACAGCAGAGGATGGGTGTACCAAATGCTGAATACTAATTTCTTTAAGCAAGGGAACAAGCGCAGTAAGCAGATAGAGCAGAGCTTTGATTAGAGCCAGCAGGAAGCAGGAAGCAGTATTTTGACTCTTTTCTATTCTTTGACTTTCCGGGGCGCGAGCTTTCAAGTTCCATGCTTTAAGCAATGTTGTTTACGCTTAGTGTAAGGAGTATGGTTTCGCGCTTATAGCTAATATTAGTTTTCAGTGAACAATTCTATTCTTTCTGTAGTTGTGTCTCAGTGAACAATTCTATTCTTTCTGCTCGAAGTCAAAGCAAGTGGTTCTTTGCGCTTACGAGAGGAGTTTATCAATTCCAGTTTGCGATGCGAGTTTAGTTTTCTAGGGGTAAATTCCAATTATATATGGGCTGCGCTCTCAAGTCCTATTTTCGGCTAATGGTAGTTCTGTTCTTGGTCAAGTAGAAAGTTAAGTTCGGGTCGGGTGCCAGGAAAGGATGGGGAGTTCCTGATTCCAGTAGAGAGTTCCTGTTCCAGCCCTTAAGTTAATGGTTTGAGTTTAATAGCTAGTTTCATCCTAGTTTGTTGTTGAAGTGTAAATTCCTTTCTGACTCGCCCCAGGTATAAGAATTGATTCTAGGTCCAGTAGAAAGTAGAGTTGATGTTCTTGTGATAGCTCAATGTAATCGACCCTTGTTTAATATCCCCAGTAGAATCCGTGTTTGTAGTAGTTTCTTGTCCGGTAACAATTGAAGCACACTGTTTTCATTCAAATAGAGGTTGACAAGGGGACAAGCGACAGTACTAGAGCAAGAAAGACGAATGGAATTAGTTGACTTTTAGTACTAGACTAGAGTAATAAAGAGCAGAATGGAATGGAATTAGTTTACAGAGTAAAGGTAGGGGAATACAAACAATAAGTGACTTTAGAGGAATAGTTCAAGAAGTGCTTGTTGGCGACCGGTATTCTACTCTCACATAACTTTATAACTATGGAGGCAGTTAATTAGGTTAGGGAGGGAGAGCTTAACTATGTCCTATTGACTGGCAAGAAGAGAAGAGAAAGAATAGGGATAGATGTAGCGCATAGGGAAAGTATAAAGTATAAGTAGAATAATCGAGGGAGTAAAAGAATGGAGGGCGTAGACATAGAATAGGGGGCCATAGTACATAATTGCTAGCGCATCTAGTAATGGAAAGGGAGTTGACTGTGTTGCTTGTGTCTAAGGCTCTTGGTATCTTGGGGTGCTAGCTAGCTTAATAAAGGGGCTTCTAAGAAGGACAGCCATCATCAAAGTCAACAAGGCAAGAAGGCAAACTTGAAATTCTAGAGTTTACTTACTTGACTGCCCCTAGTGCTCCTCTCTGCTAACTTCTGCTCTGTCCGCTTGTCTGCCCCAACGTTAGCTGCTGAATTAAACTCGGATGAAACAAGGCCGGCCGGACTCACTTTGAACTCGCTACCGATATTAATACTTTAGCTCCTGGACTTTAGCTAAAAACTGTCTTCGTAGATGTTTTCGGCAGTTATAACGAAGTTCTAACAAAGTCCTTTGTCTGTGTTGTACGGCAGCTATGAAATAGTAAGTTATAACCAGTCATTATGTACTTATGTTTTATCACGTTATAATTGATTTATTACTTGCTATGTGCTCGGGAGCCGAATGGAGGTTCATAGTTTACAGATAAAACAGGACCACTAATAGTTGGTTTCCAGAAGTGGAACAGAGGGGTCAAAGGATTACTCGACGTGTTACCGACCCCGAGACTTAGAGCTAGAGCACCATCACCCGCACCCATAGATAAAACAAGGGATTCAACAAGAACAGAAACGGATGCCAAAAGTAATAATCTCTTGGAGCTCCAAAAAACAGGACAAAGTATTCCTCCAAGGGCATAAGCCGAATAAGAGGATTGAGCTAGGTATAATATCTATTAGGGTAACTAATCCACCTAACCAAGGGACACTCTTTTTTCATTGATCAATAGGAATAGTGTGCTAGAAGACATAGGAATTAGTGGTGGGGTTGTAATAGAAGATGTAAAACTTCGGTAGTGCTCCTTCTTGACCAAACCGAGTTTTCTTTCCTTTAAGAATGGAGTTTACTACTATAAGAATGGAATTGACTACCTAATGCACTAGCAATGTTGTATAGGGCCTTAGAGTAAAAGTCATAACTTCCATCTCATCTAACTCTGGCTCCACAAACACATAGCAAGTAGGCAAGCGTATACTCATTGAATCCTGTTTTTCGAAGAGTAAGATTGTCTGCCCTACCCATTACTTTCTACTTTACCTCGACCAGAAACATAATTTCCTAGCACAGCTTCAAATACGGCTTCTGCGTAATAAGCCTCTAAGATGAAACTAATTCTCTTACTGCAACAGAACTCGTATACTTAACTGGAACTAGACCTGCTCCTGAGTGCTTTTCGCCCTGTTCCACTTTACTTATACCAATGCGACTTATCTCTTTTCTCGGCACTGAACTCATGTGTTATGGTTTTCTTGCACCAAGTATATAAGTTGGATAATTGAGTAAATACCCAGCTCTCTCTTCTTCTCCAGCGGATTCAGTTGTCGAACTCCCCTTTCCTGGCACAGCTACCGCTTATTATACCGCTTCAGATACTTCTTCATTAGATCCTTGAAACTGATCCTGTTCCGTATTCCTTACCTGTTCCTTTCAGAATAAATTCCTATTTCTTTACCAGCTCCATTTGTATCTATCTTTAAAAAAGGGTGAACTCCACTTTAAGAATCGCCTGCTCCATCCTAGGAGCCTGCCTTTTATGAATCTACTGCAACAATGACTTATATGCTTGTACCACTACTTGGGGGCAGGAAACCAAGATTGATCACTGAAACTCGGTATTCAACTTGCACAACTTCTTCTTAAGGGCCTGTACTATACTTATTTCCCAGAACTATCCTTTCAGTTCCTTGACTTCCCTTTATGTGGTACAAGTCGTAACCGATGTAGCTCAAAGTTGTAGAAAGAGAGGAGTTGGCTGTAGTTCATCTCCGATCCGATAGAAACGCTAAGTGATCTAAGTCGTGTGAAGAGGCAGGTGCAATAAATATATAAGTTGGTCAGCAACAAGCAGTTCAGCAAGTTCATACGAGTGGAGTCATATAAGGAAGATAAGACTAAAGGATCAACTGCTGCTGCTAATGCAGTTCTTGTTTCAATTCAATGATTAACTTCAAGTGGTGCCCTTAATTACTGGGTCGACGATAGAAAAAGAAAGAATAGAATCCAGTCAATTTGAAGCAACAGCGGATATTATTTAGGCCTGAGCCAGAGTCGGAATAAGATCTGATGCCGGGTATGAAGGTGCTTGATTTTCATAGGCTTGCTCGCTAGGGATTCATAAATTCTGTTACTTGTGCTTACCTTACTATGTTCTCTTCAGCTTCATAGATAGATAGATTCAAATTCCGAAGCCTTGTTCGGGTGCAAGCGGGGGAGTAGATAAGTCCACAGCTCTAGTTGAATCCCGAGTGGAGGTCGTCAAAGGGGAAGAATAATAAATACGAGTTCAAGTTATTGGCTCTAAATCTACAAGAGACGAGAAGGATAAGGATAAGGCCCAGACTCAGTGGTATTGTCGTCAGCAGAAGAAGTAGTTCCTGTTTTCTTATCTGCGTCAGTGGCTCAAGTGAAATTTCCATGATTTTATTACTTGACTGTTTTCCTCGGTGCTAGAAGACTCAGTGTAAAGAAGGTAAGGCTGGAAATAATCTTTGTATTACTCTCAGGTCTAACAAACGACGGCGACTACTGCTAAGGTAAGGTCTATGTTATACGGCAAAAACGAATGAATTCAAAGGAAAGTGTTCGACTACTAAGGGGAATCAGCAAGTGAAGAAGCCTAATAAGGATCTTGCTGCAGGAGCTGGTTAGGAACCCTTATAAAGTATTGTTCCAGAAGTGCTTGCTTGTTCGGTTAAGTACTGAATAAAGATAAGGATAAGGATTAGGATTAGGAGCAGAGCAAAGATGAGAGGCTGCCCATACATTAAGGACGGAGGCAGAGTTAGGTACGGGTACCCGACTTTAATAAAGGACAGAGGCGGAGGAGAGGCGCAATTATTACGGTTTATTCCTACTTATTGTAGAATTATAACTATAACCTGTTTTGGTCAGTGAACTGCTTGCTTGATGGCATTAATTCCTACGATATGGGGGCGAGTTACAGAGATTCGATTTCAAGAGGATAGTAAGCAAGCGGGTAATCAGAAGGAAGAACTTAGATGTGATGTGCACTAGAGAAAAAGAATATTCCGGATTGGAAGGAATGAGGTTAGACTTTCAATGCTTTGTAGCCTCCGCCCGCTAAATATGATATTAATTCTTTGTTTCGCTGGGTGGATGAAATTCCTTATTAGTTGACTCAGAACAAGCAAGGGTCTCAAGTCTAGTAGCAAGCGGGTAATCTTCACTGAAAAGAAAATCATTTATCTAAAGTCATAAAACCATTTCCTGTAAGAAAACCTAAGCTAACTAATAGAGATCACACTCGGAACCTTCATATAAGATATTAATAGAATAGACTGTTCCAGGAAAGGGGAGTTCTAGAATGGTTATGCTGTATACGTATCCGGGGAGTAGGCCTAATATTAATGAAGTAATTCCATATCTGGGGAAGTATAAGGCTTGAGCACCAGATTGAGAGCACAGAGCTCCCGAAACTGAACTAGTTGGGCCGAGGGCCGAGTCAAACAAAGAGAAAAGAATTAATTGAACTTGAACTGGCACCGAGATAAGATACTGGATCGGAATAAGGGTAAAAAGCAGAAGATAGATCTAAGTATAAGCTGTTTCAAGTCTAAAGTCAGGTTAAGGCGGTTCATAAGGAAAGGATAGTTCGGCAAAAGAATCCGTAGTGCAATTCGCAGATTAATTAGAAACTCCGAAAGACAAGTAGAAGCAGAATTTGACATATAAACTCTTAAGTCGAAGGTCAAATAAAAGAATGCAAAAATAAGGTAATAGCGACTCCAATAAGAGAAACTGAACTTAAGTAATTGAACTTGCAGCTGAAGTGCGAACTGCCTAAAATCCTTCTCTGTCTTCTTCTGGAACTACACCTGATACTAGACCTCGAACTGAAGGGGACTCATATGACCTCGTTGACTTTTTCCAATCACCTTAACCTCTTTCCACCTCTACTTCATAAACTACACTTTCTACAGCTTAGGGATCCTGATCTTTATTATCTTGCACAAGTAGCTAAGATCCATGTAAAGACTAAACTCACTACTTACTCTCGCAATTAACTTAAGGGCTGCTTCTTCGGGAGCTACTACTGCTTATCCAGCTTCGGCTTCTATATCGGATTGTCTTCTTCTGCCTTTCACCGCTCCGTGTGGAGATTCGATTCAAGAGTCGATGAACTGTTATTACTTAATAAATAGTATTAGGAACAGGGCTCAAAGAAAGGCCAAGTCTACGCCCCAACTACTAGACAATGAATTGAATCTTTCGTATCGAGCACTTCCTGCACTTGGTATAGAACCCTGTAAATATACTGCTTCCCTTGCCGACCTGACCTATACTTAAAGTGTTGAACCTACAACAAAGGAGTACTAGGCGCAGAGGACACAAATACTTACAAGATATAATAGGATGAAACAAGACCAAGAACATTACTCATATGAAGGACAGATGCTGTTGCTGTCACTGTCTATTTAGAAACTATACTTTCTACAGCTAATAATCCCTCTTAGGATCCCGATCCCGATCTTGACTCAACACTTGAAGGAATATCTGACGAGCGCGTCGTGAATGAGTTTCTAAGAAGCAGTTACGAGAATAAAGAAGCAGTGGAATCTAAAAAGAAAAGAATGGAATCCTAATAAGAAAGAGCAACGTATTGAAATGTATGTAACAAGACAGATGCGCTTCGCTTGCTTACTTTGTATCCGGTACGACCGCTGGTATTTGAAGCCACAGTTATAGCTAAGTAGACTCCAGAATATTCATAATCAGTGTGAGCTCCTCCTCCTAATGCTAGGCTCCAGGAACTGCCGCGCTTTTCTCTTCACTCAAATAACTGAGGATAGAGGGAGCTCTTCACTAAACTAACTAACTACCTGGGCCTACTAAGTGTTATTCCCTTTCTCTTCTCCCCCTGATAGTGTTTAACTTGAAGTGAGGTTACTTTAATCAATTATAGAAAGAAGATGTCACTACTACTCTTTTATTACTTATATGTAACTTATTACTTAAGGAGTGTTTTTACTGTATTCTATATTTGTATAGCTCTTTTCTATTCATATTGAGTAATGCCCTCTTAGAAGGAATAATTGGATGAGCTTGCTTGCCTCTCGAGTGAGTCGCCTATTATCGAATTTTTGACATTTATTAACTCTTGCTTAAGTATTGGTACAGGAAGAAGTAAATAATAAAGGTATAGATTACGGTGCCTATGCCTCTGTCCCTTAGTTAATGTAGAGTAGAGGTTGAGGCTGCCGATACTCTAACTATAACTAACATTAGCACCCCGGCTCACTAAGGCTCTCTTGCTTTTCCGTGTTGGAAGCAATGCTTGTGTTTTCTATATTGAAAAGAAGATGATTAGGGCGGACACACCCATTATAGAATGAACCTGACTGCTTCTTGTTCATATAATTGAAATATTATAGAAAAATTAAGGTAATTAACTGAACCCGAAAGTACGCTAGGGCACCACTCACGTTAGCGAGCTACGACGCATCAAAGCACTTTACCTTACCTCATCAGTCCAACGCGCTGAAGAAGGAAGAATAGGTTGTTTTTTATACTCTATCTTATGGAATATGTTACTTCTCTTCTATGAAAATACTCGTATTCCTTAGTTGCTTGTTCTGTTGCTTGTTCTGTTCAAATGCATTGACGCCTAATTAAAATAGCCCTGAGTCAGTCTCGTATCGTCTAAATAGCCCTGAGTCAGTCTCGTATCGTCTATTTCTAGTAAGTTAGGCATAAAAAGGTCTTTCTTTTGATGAGACTAAGAAAACGATGGAAGGTGGCATTGTCCACAGAGAAACTTATTAATTGACTTGAATCCTCTCTCACTATAATCAAATAATAGACTTTATTCCTTTACTATCTAACTCTAATCAAAGAAAGGCCCACTTACGCTTTTATGGGGGACAGCGCCTCCCCAGGTTCGGGTTTCAAGCGAGGAAAGATAAATTGTAGGGTCGAGTTGTTGACAGTGAAATTTATCTGCTAGGAAGGGAGTAATTCGTTGAGATCGATTAATAAAGTTATGTTTAAGTGCTCTTCAGTGCTCGTTAAGTCTAGGCAAGTAGGCGAGTGTTGATGCTTACGCTCTCTGAATTGTCTAGGAAAGTAGTACTTGTGTCCAGTGACCCTATTCTACTATAGGCGATATGCGATAGAGAATCGATATTCCATAAGTTATGCTTAGTCTATCCTACCTCTTTCTAAGACAAGAACCAGAACTTGAACTGCTCCTGCCTCAGAGGCTTCTCCATCTTTTTATTCTGAATTAATTGATGATGACCTGAACTCTACCCTGACATTCTACTTTACCGCATTAGCTGATGATACTGTTCCGAGTAAACCAAGAATTGATTTTTCCCCAAGAAGAAAAGAAGCACAAAGAGACTCAAATGGCGGGGGATGAAACTAGAATCCTGTTTTCTTTAACTCTACTCGAATCCTGTTTTCTGGAGCTAAGCTAAACTAAGTGAAGTATATAGTAAGAGAGAGTCTACAGCGACAAGCAACTAAAGATGCACTTCCCGGGTTTCCTGGTTGACTCGGTGCTAGATAAGAAATGACTGGTTGACTTGACTCAACAAGTAAATACTATTAGCCAAGTAACTACAAACCAAGCTACTACTCAAGCCACTACGCAACTACCAGGGCGTCAGTAAATAATGTTGTTGGCTACAAGGGAGAAAGATCATCTGATGGAAAGGGTGAGGAAGAAGGATTAGGCCCAGACTCAGTGGCAACAGACTCAGCAGTGCGAGGAAGGTATACCAGAGAATCATAAGGATCTTCATACTGATCAAAAGCCGAATCTGGATCCAAAGCTTAATCTATCTACGGATTAGGATCATCTGCTGTGTGAGGAAATTCTGTTTCTGGTCAAGGTCCAGTATAAAGTTGAGTTCCTAGAGATCAAAGTAGGCCAGTTCAAGTTATAGGTGAGGAGTTACAAATGAATTAGGATAAAAAGCGGAAGAAAGATAATAGGTATAAGACTCAGCTGTATCAAGAGACGGATTAGAACGCACGCAAGGAAGCATAAGAGTCTAAGGCGTATGCGGAGGCTTTATCATCTGCAGGTAAAGAAGATGGATCTGGGGTTGTAGCAGGATCGGTACAAAAGTAAGTGACTCTAAGGGAAAGTATGTGACTCTAAGGGTATAGAAAAGGGGTATGAGCAACAATTGGTTCTCGGTGATGTTGTCGAGACTAGAGATAAGATAAATAATATCTTGGGGGTGCTCTTACTCTTGGGGTGCGAGGAAAGGAAGCTATTAGGTCAAGTGGTGCAAGAGAGATTCTTTGATAACAACGCTTTGAGTGCGAGAGATAGTTGCGAGCTAGATGTGAATAAGAATAATGAAAGCGCTAAGTGGTCCAAAAGTGCAGTGTAAATGAGGATCAGGTATCGAACACAGACCAGAAGGGCTTGACTAGCATGGATGAACAGCCACCACCTTTACAGGTGTACGCCAGGGGCCAGGTGCTCTTTCTTTGATCGCAGGTACACAAAACTATCTCTCTTTTTTGGACATTTCTATCTTTATCCTTTCTCGATCGACCGATGTCTCAACTTTGAAGAGGGCCATGACATTATATACAATGACTTTAGTTGATCCGCTGACCACGAACAAGCTTTCTTTCTACTTGACAGGGATGCTTGATTCTCTTCCGGAACTCCATAAGTAAGCTCAAGAGTATAACTCGCTTTCAAAGGATTTTGTATCCGCTTAATAAAATATCTCGGTGGGGTCGTTTTCCATTCAGCTGAGAAACTGCTTGAGCCCTTTTTGTGCCTTTCTTTTTGGCTTGCAAAGCTCGAACTCTTCTTGAGCTCGACCTGAGACGGACTTGGGAGATTCTTCTTCAAAGACTAAGACTGCCGTTGGTTAATATAAAATGCCCTTCTTGTAGGTATGGCAATTTGAATTCTCTTGTACCGTGGGTGGTGCTCGGGAGGTAGAATTTAGTGCTGAAGTCAGTTGGAGCGCATTTTCCATTGAGTCCCAGGCCATCCCAACCTACTTTGCTTTCTTCTCGAGGTATAGAACTCCCGACGGTCAGGAACTTGGCTCTCCCTACCGATGTGACTGAAGACCAGATCTCGACCAGTCACGAACTAAATCCTCTTTGTTTGAAGTGAATTACAGCCTACCGCTACACGTGGGCGCAGTCGGTTTAAAACCTAGCAAAGCAGAGCAGGAAGTGAGACAGCCTTGGGACTACTAAACCTAATGCGTCATAGGGCTCGTATTTGATCATGCTTCCGTTCCGCTCATATAAGTCCGATGAGCTAAGAAGAAAGGGGAGATAGCTAGCCGATTCATTCGGAAGTATCCGGATTCATCAGGAGATGCAGAGTCCTTTGGATGCGGCATACAAACAACTCGGATCAACTGGTCCCCGCCAGGCTCCTAAGAAAGATGAAGGCACTGAGTGTCTCGTGAAAACTTGACTTTTTGAATGAAAACAGGAATTGTAATAACAGAAGCCAAAGTAAAGTGTGCTAAGGTTTTGAGTTAGCCATATAGCAAAGCAAAGACTCTAGCGTTATAGTGAGTTGTTAAGATTAATAACTTACATCTATTATCGATAAAGCGGAAATGAATGAAGATTTCCCTACAGGGACGGGAGTTTTTTACAGTTCAACTTATTTATGCGCCAGTGCCCAGTTCCATTTTATTCTGCGTGTAAGGAGTTTACCGGAAGGGAATAGAGCTGAGTAGAAAATAGCAGCGGGAAATTCCGTATTGGGTGGGTGGATTATTGGAATTCTTTGTTTACTTTGCTGAAGCGTTAAGTATTGCCTGTCCCAACCAACTCTCTGGACTACGCCTATGCGGGGAGGTGAGATAGGTTATTTCCTCTCATTTCTGTTGCCCATCATGGCTTAAACGCCACTAGACTTTGGGGTCCTTGTCCCTCAGAAGCGCACTTCTAGTATCCTTCTGTTCTTGTTAAATCTAGAAGATCATCTCTTGGCGAAGCGAACGAATGCCCACTACAAGGTTAAGTTACTGTTTTTCAACGAGATAAGATGCCATCCATGCTAAAGTTAGCAGCTGAATGAGAATGTCCAGGTAAAAAAGTCCTGCTCCCCCAATTGCCCCGCGTAGCCAATAAGCTAAGGCGCAAAACCACTTGTTTCATTGAAATTGAACTCTCTTGCTCTTTCTTGCAGGGCCTCTAAGATTATCTCTATTCTAACTCAACTCAACTGGCAATACTTAAGCAGAAGGAATTAATTGAATCCGACCAGAGTTCTTACTCAAAACTTGAAGAATTAATTGAATCCGACCTTAACTATGACTCTACACTTGAATAACCGAAATATGTTGTCTAAACTTATTAACTTACCGACACAAGAACCACACCCGCTTGCCGCAACGGAACAAGACTTGTGGCTGACCTGGCAAACTACTATTATTTAGAATTACTTTCTTACTGAGCCCACGGTATATATGAAGTAAGGATACTGGTTCCCTTGATACTGGTTCCCTTGATTCTGTTTATCGAGTAGACTTTTTTCGCACAGCATCTGGTCCTGTTCTGTATCCAACTAAAGTTCCGGATTTGTATTCTACACTTGCTTATGATGCTTACTCAGATTATTATTACCTACAAATTCTATACTATACTGGAACAATTGGCGAACTCGAGTTTAGTCTACTACAGAAGGTTAATCGTTGTGGTGCGGGAATCAATATTATCTTACTGGCGCTACAGGTCCAACTGTTGTAGCAAGAAGAATCATCTAGTCTTAGGAAACTGTTTATCGGGAGCTCCATTAAGTATATAGTAGAATAGTCCAATTAAGTATATAGTAGAATTGTCACTACACGGGAAGTTCAGTCGGTCTCATATAATATAGATAACGGTACCTATGCCTATGTACTTATCGTATAGGATTATTATGCCGATATGAGTAATGAAAGTAAACAAGCAATGTAATAAAAAAGAAAAGAAGAAATTCTGTTGATGACACACACTTATATCTATAAGTAAACTAACACTAAACGCACTTATTACTTCACTCATAATAGAGAAATCCCCAAGAAATAGATATTACGGAACTGATTGAGGAGATGCTTGTCTGCTGTCTCTTTCTATGCTTTTGACTTAGATAACGGTGTCTATGCCACTGCCTCCGTCCTTGATAACGGTGTCTATGCTGCTAGTGGTAACGAGTGGAGTGCATAAGCCAGCCCCTTTAGACTGCCTCCGTCCTTATAGTGCTTAGGCTGCTCTGCCTCCGTCTAATTACCAAGAAATTCTATACTATACTTGCTATTAACCATAAGTGGGCAATACTTAACGCTTGAAGGCAAACATTGATTTAATCACAAACGCTTGAAGGCAAACATTGATTTCATCACAACGCGGTTAGCTGCCTTTTCTGTTCCGCCCCTCTTATTGAATTGCCAAAGAGAAAAAGGTAGAGTTCAAATGTAAGAGGCATATTGAAAAGATTCTGCTACTTGTCCGCAAGCCTTTTCAAAAAGAAAGGAGACCTTAGCGAACGCCCCAGTGATGACGGCTACAATAGCAGGTAAGGCACTTTACGCTATATCTTGTTTTCAATGATAATGCTTATCGGAATGGAGTGCTAGCACAGGATGATCAAAATGGTTAAGAAAAGCCAAAATGACTATGCTAGTATAATGATCAAAGAAGCGGAAGCGAGATACACTAAAGCAGAGAAAAAAGCGCTTACATCTTTTTTTTGAGTATATGCAGCCCAAAAGAAAGTTAAGACATTATATGCTGGTGCACAAGAGAAAGTTGGTTGTGGGGCTAATCAGATAAGGTACTTGCTGTCAAGGCCAGCCCCATCGGTAAGGACAGCGCAATGGTTGTTACAGCTGTAAGAATTTTACATAGAATTGGGAACTCCAAAAGCGAGAAAGGGAAAGGTTGTGCATATATACCAGATTCTTTGGCAACTCTAGCTTCAAAGAGAAAAGTGCGAAGATAATGAGAAGATCCGCAAGCGACGAACTCCTGCTCAGCTACATGGAACTTTCACGATAAGCTATATTCAGATGTCATTAAAGAAGGAGATGGGAGACATGCTGTGATTCAAGAACTAAAGCAATCAGTGCACATGGATGCCCCCGATTAATAAGAATGTTCCTTTATCTATTAGTGGATTGGAGACAGCCATAATATCTATTGAGTATCTGACAAAAGGAACTTTATCAAGAAGATGGTAAAAAGGTATATAGTGCATGATGGTAAGCTATTCAAAAGAGGCATACCGGGAATTATGTTTAGGCGTCTCTCAGGTAATGAAGCAATGGAGGTCATCACTAATCACATGCTGGAACCATGGCGGAGCACCAAGGAGGAGGGCGAAAGTTCCATATTCGAGGAAATAAGAAAATCAACGAAAAAGGAAATCCAGGCGGGACCCCTGTTCGCCGTTACTGGAAGATACTCTACTCCTTCTATAAAAGTAAGGCCGATCACCTACCTTGACGAAAAAAGAATGAAGATAAGTAAATGCGAGAGGTAGGGAGCGCCTGCCCTATAGAGAGAATTAATAAGGATGGGCCTATCGATGACCGAGCCACTCTTTGAACTACTCCTTACCTCACAACCCTTGTCACTGAAAGGGCGAAGTCGCCGAAGCGAGTCCAAAGGCAAAAGAGTTATCTTTGAACGCATCCTTACTCATACTCATTGTATAGTGTAAGGCTTATTCATACTCATTTTCTAGTGTAGGGCTTACTCATACTCATTGTATAGTGTAAGGTAGGTTTGGGTATAGCAGGACTTGAACCTGCGACCATTAGGTTAAAAGCCCAATGCTCTACCAACTGAGCTATACACCCCCCATAAGATGTAAATAAGGATTTTAGCGGAATAGAAAGAGCCCCTCTTCTTCTCGGAATATAAGGAGCCCCTCTTCTTCTCATCATATTAAAGCGCGGCTATGAGGCTCGTACTGCAGGAGCATGCGAAGAAAGCTCTGAGAGTTTCCCTTATATTATAGAAAGGTTTGTAGAAAGGGGCTTATGCACTCAACTCTATACCACTAAAGGACGAAGCCCGGAGCGGAAGGAGGGAATTTCACCCTAAACCTCTGCCTTGGCAAGGCTATCTCTACCATTAAGCTATTTCCGCCTGCGGGTCAACGTCCAGTGGCGAAGCACTACTGAGCAATTCACGTCTCACTTGTCCGGACTACTTCTTTTTTTCCGCCACACTCTTGACCTCCGATCGAGCTACGAACACGAGTAGGTAGGCGGGGGGAGCTTCTTTATGCTTCGCTAAGATGAGATGATGATTAGTGGGTTTTATGCTTCGCTAAGATGAGATGATGATTAGTGGGTAAGGTCCTGTGTGCTCTTTCTCACAATAAAAAAAGGGGGGTGGGCTTCCTTTTCAATCCATCTCCGGACAATAAGTGGCGCTATTCGTGCGAGTTGTAAGTGCTCGTGGCGCGTCATTTCATTCTCGTAACGGGAGTGAGTGCACCGACCTCTCTACGCCCCCCCTCGCCTCGCAGCGGCTCTTTTCTTTTAAGTCATTTAGCTCGGCTCCTCTTATTATATTTATTAGAAAATAATCCAAGCTGTGTAGCTCCACGAGTCTACTCGGAACCAGTCGATTCCTGAGCCATTCGTTCTCCCCTATCGGTTGGCCCGGCCACTAGAGCAAGTAATATAACCTATAGTTCTGGGGAACACTTCAAGTCTAATTTAACCGGATTGTACACCTTTGTGTCTGGCTATGTATATGTATGTGCATAAAGAAGGGACTTTACTTCGATACTTCGAGCAGAAAGTATTTCCCTTGACTGAGAAACTTAGAAACTCAGACACTAGACTGATTGCCTTGTAGGATTATGGGCTTCGGAAGCGAGAAAGAAAGAGGAGTTACTTCTTACTGTAACACTTAAGACACCCCTTTGGAATAGATATAGAAAGAAATAGAAGGTGCATGAGATGTAATAGCAGAGGATGCATGAGATGTAGCAGCAGAGCGTACATGAGCATGAGATTAAAAATACTAGAGTATACTAGTTTAGGGCTCCGTTAGCGAGTTACTCCAAATCAGCGTTAGTGAGCCAGCTACTGACTTTATCGGGGTTAATATAGAGCTTATTTCTTTCCCGTCCCGCGACGCTTACCTGATTGATCCCGCTCTTCTCTTTCCACTCATTTCCCACTTAGCTAACCCTTACTTTGAAGTCAGCAGTGTAGTAACTATGCTTCTCTCTGATTAACTATTCTTTTCTTATAGCAACGGCGGAAGCTTCTTTTGGTTAAGTGGAACCTAACTCCTTACTTACATCTTTAATAAGAATAACTCCGTTAGGCTCACGCTAGACTCAAGTACTCTCGCTCAAAGAACTCCAATTAGCTTAAGATAGAAATTGACATAACTCCCATTAGCTACAAGAACTCGCATTAGCCGAAACTCTATTTTCTTGTTGAAGTGTGAAGAACCGAAATAGAAAGTGTGGCACCCGAACTCATAAGCTGCTAACGCGCGGAGTGGAACAAAGGTGTATAGACTCGAACTCTCCTGAAGCGCTTAACTCACAAACACTGACTTTACCCTCGCCCCTTTAAGCAGTAGATTATCTATTTCCTCATTCAGTCAGATTATTCAGTAAGATATGGTTGGACCCTTTTCCTTTTTCCATGGAATTGCACAAAGATTGTAGGCCGTAGGAATAAATACTTATCCCTGAATTCATTGAGTTGGAGGAATCCATAGGAGGCCCGCCCGTTATGCATTGAATAATATGACCTTTCCGTTCTTTGTATGACTTATCTTTCTTTTGCCTCAGGTCGAATGAGAAGGGGAGATCAATCCAAAAATGGGCCATGCATGAAGAAGTTGTGTGTGCCTTTCACCCTCTTTCTAGTTACTCGGGGAGCTGATCTGATAAATGCACTTCAAAGGGAGGGAAGCTAGGTTTCCCGTGTTGGTATAGCCTGGCTCCATTAATTCTAGAGCTTACTTGAGAACTGCTTCCCTTTCTTTTTAATCTTATTATACTTGACCGGGATTCAACTAATTCCACTAAAGGTATATATTTCCCTCCTAACTGGAGTTATCGTTTCATACCGAGTTTCATCTGTCGGTGCTAAGTGTTGGCAACGAAATGATATCAGATCTTTCTCTCATGTGTAAGACTTAGTGTCTGTCATTGAGCTCCTAAATTATTCCTATTAGATAGGCAGATTAGTTTGAGTGAAATTAATTATTGGAATTCCATGTTGTACCTGAACCTGAGTCTAGCCTTAAACAAGCAAAGAATATCCTTCCCATCTTGCTACCAATATAGGTGCGGAAACCTCACTGCTTACGGAAACTCACGTTGGAGCACTTGTTCGAACTTCACTTTAAGCGCGTCACTAATGGAATTCGCTAACGCCGAAAACGGTTAACTTGCTTATTTATTACTGTAACTAATGCCGACTCAGATAGGAATTCGACTAACTTGCTTGCTGAACTCACCAACTATAAATATTTCCAGCGCCGAGGAAAACTCTGAATTAATTGAACATTGATTACTAATGTGCATATAATAGATGAATGTAATAAAGCTGCTCATCTCGCAGATAATAGATATGAATGTTACAGCTGCATTGCTTCCTTTCCTTTTTAGCACCCCGAGAATCATCCTTAGCACCATTCACTAACGCCAGGTTGCTTCTCTTGGCGCCGCTCCATGCTTTCCCTTAACCTTTTAATGTTCAATATTACTGGGAAATCCAAAGTATGAGTATTTGGGGATCTATTTTCTTATTGTTTCAGGAGCACAAGCAACGTTGTTCCTAAGTGCTTGTTGAGTTCTTGAGTTCGCTAACGCTATTCATTGTTTCAGGGGCGATATAACTATTTATTGTGTTTCAGGGTGCTGATCTGATATGATTAACTTAAATGCTCTCTTTTGAAAATCAATAAATGTATTTGGATTCTATTAGTGGAGTTGTTAGTCTCAACAATTCTGTTCTTTTGAGTAGAGGAGAGAGAGCGGCTTATTAGTTAGTGGTGATTTTCTGTTT
Source organism: Musa schizocarpa (assembly GCA_900464855.2). Taxonomy (NCBI): domain Eukaryota; kingdom Viridiplantae; phylum Streptophyta; class Magnoliopsida; order Zingiberales; family Musaceae; genus Musa; species Musa schizocarpa. The sequence continues at coordinate 201,485 of LR890034.1, forward strand.
CGTAGTGTTGTTACTTTCATTATATCACATAGGCCAGATAGGCTCAAAAGATGGGTTTGCCCTAGTTCAACAAGTCAACAGTGAGTAAGCTGTGTAGTTATTGAATTCTATCATATGCCAAAGATAGGCTAAAGAAAGAGGCATGTATGCTTTCTTCCCCTAATGCCAGATAACAAAGAGGTTTGCCCTAGTGACTTTGATAGCTCCATTCTATTAATTAAAGCAAGGGAACCATCAAGACGTTCTTCAAGTTTAGTTTAAGTGCTCCAGTATTAGTATAGTGAACTTTGGAACTCACTACAACTGTTGCTACTAGATTATTGCCCCAACTCAACCAACTTTCTTTCCACCTACCTAAGAGCTGACAGTTTAGATTCTTGCGCCGAGCTATCATAGCATATAAGATCTTATTCATATTAAAAGTATCCATATGAAAAAAAAACCCTATAGATATATTATTAGCTTTTGACGACCCCTTCTGGAAGTGAAGAACCTTGTTTGTTTGGCACTGCGGATTCAGCCATACTTTCCCCTTTACTAGTTTGATTACGGACTTATTCTTCCCAACACTGCTAGTTATTAGTAAGTGTCGCTACACCTTTTCTAGTTCGGGGGCTTAATGATGGATTTGCCATAAGAGTCATATTGAACATAGGCATCCGGGTTTAAGCGATGCAAAAAGGCAACTATCGGGAGGGGGTGCTTGAACGCCGTTACCTCCAACACTTGCTCACTCTGTTACTCCTGACTAAACCACTCCAGTTAGCACCGAACTTATCTAATTACCCTCAATTCTATACAAAATCAACTTGTTCTGCTTTTGTCGTCGCTTGCTGCTTCCTTTCGAACTCTACAAACTCGGACTTGTTCCATTGCTTCCTCACTCCTAACTCTAAACTGGAATCTATCAGCTAGGCAACCCCTATCCCTATTTCAAAGAACATTCGATTTGTGCACCGCTATCCATCCCTACTTAAGAACTCAGCTCAGCTAGGCACCGCTATCCCTAACAAACTTAATTCAAACTGTTCAATTCAAAATAACAACTATTCATAACTAACAACACTGTGAAACTACAATTCACCACTAATGAACTCCGAACCATAAGCCTTTGTTAGCGCCATGGCCCTGAGACGAGACTGACTCCTTATTTGAAACAACGATCAGCAACCGGCAGTGCTGTAATGTAAAGTAAAGGATAGGACTAACCAATGGACAACATCCTATTTTTGAACATCTTGAAGCTAATTTCTAACACGAGTTTTGTTTTGTTTATAAAGCCTAAGTCAGCAGGGCAGTAAGCAGCTTCGTTTTGTTGGATGGAGCATAGAGAGCAAGTAATGGCGAAAGCCTAAGTAAGTGCTTAGGGGAGTTCAGTTACTACAGTCAGGTTACTCCTATGCCTAAGGGCTAATGCAAGTTACTACAGTCAGGTTACTATCCTTTTTATACAAATAAGTTATGTGCACTAGATTCAACAAGCTCATTCTACAGTTATATGCTCTTATAGAGAGATAGAATAGATGATAAATATGACCCTAACAGTTGTTGCAAGAGAAGCTGTATCCGGTTTTGTAGAAAGTATTTTCTCTGGGGCAAGCAGACAAGACGACAAGACACTCAGCCAAGGAACGGATAGACAAGAGCGAGCGGATGAAGACTATAACAATAACTTTATCTTTTCCCACTGGGGGGGAGTTAAGAAGAGTTGGTTTCCAGACCCTTACCTTAAACAAGTAGTTTCGTAGTCCAGAGCCATATCGGAAGGTATAAACCCATAAAATAAGAATAAACCCAGGAAGGGCAGGTAATCAGTTCTACCTTTTTAATCTTACAAAGAAGCGGAAGAGAATGACCACGCCACATAAAGGTTAGGCAAAAAGTTTCAGGATATCGAGCAAGCTATAAGGCAAATCTTGGGCTGATTAACATTCTATCAGTAAACGTTCTATCCCTACATTTAGAGTCGGAAGTAGTAGGGAGTCGTATAAGAGCAGAGAATCTTTACGAGTCCTATGGATCTGGTGTTCTGTAAGTATCTCTTATTGTTCTGTCTCTTTCCTTTCTATTGGCGCATATTGTCTGAGGGAAGGTAGCTCCCTTGCATAGAAAGTAATAAGGTTTGGGAGAATGGCAGAAGAATTATCCGAGGGGGTGTAATAGATGTATAGTGACCTTCTTCCTTTTCTTAGTATGGATTCCAACTCTCATTCAGACTTCCAATTCCATTTTATATTTGGATAGGATAATACTTAACAACTTAGTAGGATACAACTCGATAACTACATCCTTTCTCTTTATTACCAACAAACTCCGGCCTCTCTTGCTCTTTCAACTAAGTCAGATCTTTCAACCGCGGGGCTAATTCCATTCTTATAGTAATAAACTCAATTCTAGTAGTTACTTTGCGGGGTGTGAGCTAGCTTCATAAGAGTCTCCTTTCCTTCCTGGTCGATTGGAATCCAACAAGCAAATAAAGCAAGTCCTTTGTTCGGCAACTACTACTCCTGTGTTCACCTAAGGTTATTCCGGAGTCCTACCTAATTAATAGCTAAAGTAACTACTTGTTTTCCGTGTAGTTTCCGTTTTAAAGAGCTGATGCCGATGCCTACCTAATGAATATATAAATAAAGAATCGAAGTCTAAGTAGTATTACTGACTATAGGAATAAAAACTCTAGTCAAGAATGAAGTGCAACAGAAGATGCTGGAGAGGACTCAGGAGTTTGAGAAGAAACTAGATTAGAAGCGGGAGGAATCAGCTGAATCAGTATCAAATCTTGTTCCATCTGAAAAGATAGTTCCCGATTCAATACGAGTTGGGTCAATCATCTCTTCTGAACAAGCAACTAAGCTAAGATAAAAGGTGGGTAACTACACTCGCGCTTCAGCTCTTTGTCGTGGAGTTATCAAGTTTCGTTTTCATTGTTGAATGAAATCCAGCGAATATGCGTTTGTATAGATCCTTTTAACCTTACCTCGCTGAACAAGTCATAAAATCTTCTTAACCAGCAAGCTCTGTTCTCAAGTAATCCGTTAAGTCGTCAGCAGCAAGTTCAGCTGTATAATATACTTTTCGAGTTTCCAAAGTGGACGGTATTAGGTTCAAAATAAATCTATACTAAACCAATGAACGCTAACATAGATGAGATTCTGTATTTGAAGAAAAGAATGCAGTGGAGTCTATTTGTTTACCAGTAAAGTCAACTTTAGAATCAACAGGGCAGGAGCTGGCTACGATATAGAATCAGAGGCTAGTCGCGGTGCTAACTTCTATTACGGTTGGCGTGGAGAGAGGTTAAGGTGCTGCAGTAACAGAATCCACTCGATCCCCCGATTAGAATCTTTATAAATTGGGGAGTAAGCGGGATCTTAATTAGGAGCAAGCGGTTCAACAAGTATTGTTCGGGTGTAAACTGCAAGCCCAAAGGGATTAACCTAAGATTCTTCCCTTTGCATATAATATATATATGAATTCTTAATAGGGTAGCATACCATACCCCGCATCTAACATTGAACTGATAAACTCCAACTCGACTTGAATAACCGAAATATGTTGTATCACCTCTTTAAATACTAGCATCCGAAACCATATTAGCAGTTCCTTCCCGCTTTATTTATACTGATTTCCTCCCAGCTTCCCTTTCTTATGAATCTGACTAGCTTGTTCCTCTGACTTGAGCCTTCGCATTCAATCCCCGATTTCTATGGGATAGCACTCATTCACTTTGCGCAACAGCCTTTGAGCTAGAACACCAAGAATCGAACCAGCTTGCTGATAGTGGAACTCGCACCGCTACTCATGGAATGGAAAATTCCCCAGAAACTAAACAATCTATCGGCTCTTATAGTGCATTGATGCCTAATAACATAGACCAGTAGACCAGCTCCTACCCAAAATACTTATCTTATTCTAGAACTAAACAAGCAACTGAGTTAGGGCTTTAGAACTAAACAAGCAACTGAGTTAGGGCAGTTAAGTAGTAGCAGCCGTATCGAAAGCTGGGTGCCAATCTTATATGATATTCTTTGACTTTCCTGGCTTTGTGGAAGGGATAATGTGTTAGCTTACTTTCAAGGTATAGAAGCGAGTAGAGACACTGCTCCTTATCTTTCTACTCAAGAACGACTTCCTGCTTACTTTGGCACGGATCCTGACCCCGATTTAGAGTCGACAACTAATTTAGAACCGCTTGTAGCTGACTTGCGCCCCGAAACCATAAATGAGTTTGTTTATTCCGGCTCCTTTGCTAGCTGATTTTAAGGAGAGTGCACTGTTGCTTCTTTCAGGTACAGTTTAGTCGTTCGTTACTTGTTTAATGTGAGAATATGAGTTTATAGTAGCCGTTGCTTGTTCTACTTATCTTGCATTCTTCTCAGGATTCTTCTCCTATACTCTACTAAACTAGCTTCTTTTCGCCACCACTCGAAACTTCATCTTTCTACGGATTATTCTCGGCAAAAAAGTCATAATTCTTTAACAGTATCAAAGTCTCACTCAACAGGGTAACAGCTGATTCTGATTCTCGAGCTCAATCCTCTTGAGACTTAGCGGTGAAAGCTTTATATCCTGCTCTATCTTTCCAGGTTAAACTCCCTTATTGATTTATCGCCTTACCCTTACTTGCATTCGGCTTATATCGGATACAAAACCTGAAACGGAAAAGAGAATTGAACCGCTTTTTTTAACCGCACTCGCACCCAGATACTGATTGACTCGCGCTTGAGACTGTTCCCTTGAAACGGAACCTCGTAATGGGCTATCCTCACTCGCGCGGCTGAAGTAAATCATTCTTAATGTCGGATCAGAACGTATAAAACACATGTCGCTTCGCTCTAGGAAGACCTAAACCTACATATACTATATTCCATGATTACCAGCTCCTTAACGAGTGACTAGGTCAGTTCTGTTCTACGGGATAGTCAATATTCAAGTCGGGCGTGCTGCGCTGGTCTTGTAACCTCACCCCCTTTTGTCTTTCCTTTTAAGAAAATAGTAAATGAGAGAAAACACCTAATGTATTTCTATTTAATTGCCTAGGCGGGATCCCACTTACTTGTTTTTAGTACTTGAAGTGAAATTAGGTTTAAGGTGGGACTTCTATCTCAGGTCTGCTTGGTGGAAAAACTCAGCAAGAAGGTGACTTAACTACTTTTTATTAATTTATTAGAGTCCCCCACCTGTTAAAGAAGGCATAGGACATAAGCTGTCTATGTATTTCGGAGTTGAGTTAATAAGTTCATTTGCACCATGATTCCATTCATAGCAAAAGTGCACTTGCCCAAGTTGCTGTTATTGATAGACATGAGTATCGGCCTAAACCCCAAGAAGGTAAAGGTACGGCTCCGCCTAAGTCCCAAAGAACTACCATGCCGAATGCAAGGAAAGGAAAGAGCTTTCCAATACTAATTCATAAGGCTTTTGTACTGTAGAAAAGCAGAACATTCCAATGGAAATGAAAAGAAGCAAGGAAGTTGGTTCCTATGATGAGAAGACAGGCGATATAGGAGTGAAGCATCCTTTCTAAATGTGGAGCTGATTGGAACCTCCTCCCATTGGTGAAACAGAAACGATCTTTAGCAATCGTGGATTGGTGTTCCGGTAGTATATTATTCTCAAGTAAAGAAGTAGTTCCGTTTAGGCGGGCATTTCTTAAGGAGACGAGCGTGCAACTAAAACAAGTCACTTTAGATTTCTGTTTCCGATCCCAGAGTTCAGGTATTCTCATGAATCTACGGAATGACAAGAGTAGGGACTACCCTCATACTAGCCTCCGCTCATTGGAAATATAAACCTGGGCCTCTTTACATCAAACAAAACAACAAGGTAGGGACGAGGTTTCTGTGATCGGAGCTTACAAAATGTAAGGTTGGTGAAGATTCCGATCCCGGACTTTTGGCTACCTTACTAAAACCAAAAAATGAGGTAAGGGCTGCCCATTATATATGGTAAATAGAGGCTATCCCGGCCCGAGTTACAGGCTTCACTCACTTACTTTCGGACTAAAACGACTCCTACTCTGGCTGAAGCTGTTAAGCTAGTATGGGACTAAGCAAGGGATAGAATGGAGCTGACCAATCACAGAATGTAGCTGGTAGGGAAAGGGATCGAGCAGTGTAGGGAACCCCTTATTATAACTTCTTCGCCAAGGCTGACAAGACTTCAACGAGTGTGCATCATCTCAAAGAAGCAGAACGAAACCACTGCTTCCAAGTCCGATACAGTGACACACTACTAACTGATGCTGGTGCTGGGCAGATCAAATGAGCTAGAAGGAGTCAAAGAACCAACACACTAGCTACAAGGCTTCAACACGTAAGCAAGAATGGAACGTGAGTCGATGTAGGCAAGGGAAGCTGCTTCATCCCTATTTGTAGCCAGAGGTATAGCTCTTTCAAGAAGTATTTTTTGCTAACTTAAGAATTCGTCCAGCGCTAGTTGCATCCCGAGTTGCATCTGTGTTGTCGACCCCCGCTCTAGCTGGTAACTCAGCGGATTCTTGTAGGTGCTATAGCTCTAGGGTTGTTGTTGAAGGAAGTTACTAGACCACCGATTGACCGAAGTAAGGAGTAAGGAGTAAGCCCGAAGTAAGTTACTTGTTATTAAGTAAGGAGTTATGAGTTAGAAGTCTGTTACTTGTTATGAGTAAGCCAAGCCCGAAGTAAGTAGTTAGTAGTAAGCCCTAAGTTATTAGTGTCTTGTCTGCTTGCCCCTGTTCTGGTTCTAGTTGTTGGTGAATCCCTAGTTTCATATCCATAGTTTAATCCGGTTTCCTATATAAGGAGAAGATAGAAATTAGATCTATTGAGCTGGTCTACTTGTGAGTTGAATAAAAGTAGTCATCTCTAGGGACTTGAAGTTAATAAAGAAGAATTAGTTGACAGAGCCGGAGTTCGGTGCTATAGTTTAATCCCTTGTGTCATCTGTGTTTGTTGGGTCTTGCAAGTTAAAGCCTCAGTAAGAAGGAGAGGCCAGTTCCTGTGAGAGTTGAAGACCGGTAGGCCTTGTTCCTTGTCGGACCTCTTTAAAGAAGTATTTGTTGACAGTTGCCCTAGGTAGCTGAGCCATAGGTCAGAGGTGGAGGCGGGAAGTTAAGAGTGGAACCAGTAAGCGCAAGAATGCAACTCATTTGTGAGCAAGTAGGAAAGTTCAGACTCCCCCAAGGTGGACTCAGAATCAAACTACTCCCACTGATTCCCTACCGCTTATAGTACTAAGATAAGAATTTAACCACCCTATTCTAAGTACTGAAGTCCAGAATTGCTATGAGCCAAGGAACTTTAGTGTAGCGGCAGGAGTTCTAGCATCTGCTACGAAAAAAGCCGGGAAAACGGCCAAGCAACGACGAAAGGCGTTGTGCGGCAGCACAACAAATAGGTAGTTATAAACAAGTTATAAACAAGTCCTGTGTCCGCTTTGACTCTTTAGCTACACTCTAGTAGTTGCTTGGCCCGATGTCACTTGCTAGGTATTAAGTATGGGGTAGCTCGTACTGATGCTAGGTAGCTAAGGTCTAGTACCAGTGCTAACCAGTAGGACCTAGGTAAATCAGAATTAAACTCATATTACCAATTCTTCCCTATGACCAGTTTAACTCCTGCCGGAGTGAACTCTTTATTTTCCCTTCCGGCAAAGGGGAACCGAGCTTTCCCCTTTGAAACCTCTTTGTGCCAATGGCTAGCAAGCCAGTCCTGTTACGCGTGGCCCCGACCCCACTTGGTCTGCTATTGTGGATTTATTGATTCTCTAAGAGAAGAGAAGAATTAACCAAGAGAAGTGAGTTACCCATTAAGTAAACTAGCTCAACTCAGCCTTAAACCAGTACTAATCAGACTAAAACTACTAACTCCCAAGCCTGAGACAAGTAACAACAAGACTTAACGAACACAGGTATGAATGCTGGGGGAAGTAACTCTGAATCACCCCAGGCAACATCAGAATGAAACTGCTAAACTAAGACTTAAAACAGTGCCTACAGCTAACAATATAAGAATTCCACTCAGCAGCATCGGACTTAAACAAGTAAAACTAAGAATGCAGCTAAGGAGTGAAAGAATAGGACCCTTTAGAAGGATTTCCCATGAAACTAAATAAGTGATGTTCTAGTGAATTGACGCCTAACAGAAGTTGTGTTATAGTTCATTTTTTCCTATAATCTTTACCCTCTGGCTCATCTAACTCTGGCTAAAATAACTATCCCTTTCCATTTCCTCTACCAACTTCAAATAAGGGCAACTGCCAAGCTAGTGACCGATTCAAATATCCCGAGAAGTCGCATTAGTAACAAGTTATTCTATACCTAAGTAGATGAAAGTTATTCTATACCTAAGTATTTGATGTAGGCTCGGTTGCTTGGTGTTAAGCAATGATCAAAAGATATAATTGTGTGGCTATGATCTATACTAATTAACTACTTAATTCTATCTCTTATTATTAAGGAGAAAGTGGAGAAAGAGACAAGTCCTCTTGTTTTAAGTAGCCAGAGGTCAGAGGTGGAGGCGGTAAGTCATACCCAGTAGTTGCCAGTTGCCAGAGTATGGTTAGTTGAAAGAGCAAGAGAGGGCATGGACACAGGTAATTACTAGTGAGGCAAAGGCAAAGCACCAAGCAGACAGCTTTCATATAAGGGAAAGAACAAGTAGTGGCCCAGCCCTGTGGAATCAGTATTTGTAGCCAACTGGGTAGGCCCGGGAAGCTTTTAAGGAGGTCGGCAAGTCAGATAGAGGTGGGAAGAGCTCCTGTAGAAGAGGGTAACTACGCTCTAAACTAGAAAGTCAGAATGGAATTGAACCTAGGGAGCCCTGCAACGGCTCTTGTAATGTATTTATTCCTAGAATGGTAAGTATGGCTGTCTCCTCTCTCTGCCTTGATAGTAGTTGTTGCTTGGTGACTTCAAGCAGTACCAACGAGAATGATACTAATCGATCTGCTTCTCCGCATCTAGGTATAAGACTCAGAGCTATAAGGCGGAAACATGAATAAAGGAGGCAAGTCCATTTATTCAGAGTTATTGCCGAGTCCTGTGTTCGGGAACTAAGTTGGAAAGTTGGAATTACAGAATGGAAAGAATCCCCCGAAAGAAAGAATCAAATACAGGTTCACACAGGACGCTGCCCGGTCTCTTTTCTTTCTAAACTTGATCCCCGGGAAAACCTAAGCATTGAGTGGATCTAGGCCCGCGGTGAAGAATTAGAGGGCTATCATTTGTATGACATAGAGAATGGCAATTGACCCATCGGGGAAGTAGGTTGGAACGAGCGAAGAGCATCCCACCTTTTTTCCTCTATCGGACCTGCTACTTTATCCTTAAACTCTATATGAAGTGGACTACTTTACCTTGCATCCTTCCTATGAAATCACTACCTTGCATCTCCCCTATTGCAAGTTAGAAACCTTCTGGCTGGCCTATGGCATGGCGAACCTGTACCGGTGCATGTAATGCTAGGAGCTAATAATCAAGTGCTAATGTCCCACTTCTCTTATCTTGTTCCTCACAGCAAGCGAGGGAACTCCACCTTCGAACTTCGGTGCCAAAGGTACTCAGATCAACTCCTGGTAGCTGTTCCTATGTACCATTTCAATGCCCCACCTACAGTATGATGTCTGGGTGCTCTCTTCGATCTTGCAAAAGCCTTCTTTGCATCCACACTTTAAACCCTTTAAGGCAACTATTGCATGTAGCATCGACTTCCGGTACGAAAGACCATTCATTGTATGCTCCACCTTCTTACCATGAGCACCAAAGAAAGATAGATAGAGGACTGGAACCTGCTTAGTTTACCGCTACGTGTGGGGCTAGAGAAGATGCCTTCCTATCTCTTCCTTCTTTACTGGACCCATAGAAAGATCTAATACGTTCATTCTTTTGATCACAAGTAGCGGAACCGGATTCGCCTGCCTTCTTCTTTGATCATGGGCATCCATACTATAATGTATGTGGATCAGCTATCACCATATCTCATTGTTTAAAATTATATACCTAACCATGCAATACATCCTTTCTCGATTCATATATCTTTTACCTTACCATCTATCTTGCTTTCTTTTTTGCGGACACTTGGATCTTTATCTTATCAAGTCTCAATGTCATTCACGAAGGGAAAAGCCAGACTGGAGTTAGACATTATTAGAGAAATAAGAAATTGGGAAGTATTAATTCATATATAAATACCTCTGTGTCTATCGGAGAATATATAAATACCTTTGTCTATCGGATCCATAGCTAGTTTGATAAAGACAGATGGAATTGGCCCACAAGGAGCGTCTGTCCAGATACTCATTAGTGATCCCGCTCTTTCACTCTCGTCTTTCTCAGCTCCATTCATTTCATTGATATGTGTGGGCGAGAATATATACTAGATAGAGTGGTCTTTCTTTTAAGTCCTATACCAGTGCTACTGTTTTCAAGCTAGCCTTCTTCCTGTCTAATTGCATTGATTCGCCCTTGCGGATAAATCATATAACCTTATTTATTATGCTATTCACTCTCGGGATCTAGTAGGCTGGAGGAATTTACTCGCTCGGGATCTAGTAGGCTGGAGGAATTTACTAGATAGATAGATAGAAATTCAGTAGGTTAGCAGTTCTTTGTCTACCAACAGCAAGTTGGGATAAATCCTTTCTTTGTTAGTGGAAGATGTTGATACGGATTTTCTCTCTCTTATGTGTTGAGAACCGAACAAAAGATAAAAACGAAAAGAATATTATCGACCTACCTACGGACTTGACCTACCTACTTATAAGTTGAGTTGGATCTTACGATGACTGCTCCTTGTACGAAAACTTTACTTGTTCTTTACCACTTACAAACTCAGTTAGGGGCTCAATGGAGTTGCTTGTTCTCAGCTTGTTCGACGGAAGCAGTTGTGCTATAATGCTTGCTAGATGCAGGCCTTCCAAGGCACCGGCCCTGTGCAGCTCTAGAAATAAGGAAGATGGCTCTTAGCACATGTGTGTGGACTCTCATGCACAGAACAAGATTTGAATGAATAATCGGGTCTCCTCTCACTTTGGTGGCTGATCTCTTCGACCGATTGTCCAAAGCCTCTTTCTTCACATTCGGACCTTATATAGAATTGATATTGGAAAGTTTTAATTGCGGAAGCTAGGGAGACGAGCCTAAAACCACTTCTCTTACCAGATATGGCTTTAGAGTTCTGTGTCATGCCATTGGGGCTTAGAACGGCCTGGCCTACCTTCTAACATTTGATGCATTTTCTCCGGCCTTACCTTCTTTCTAACATTTGATGAGTGCTGTCCTTTATAACTTCTCACTTTATTGATCGCTTTCTTATTGTTTTTCTATCTTTATGAAATTCTTGTCTATAGTTAGTTCCCTATAGGATTACTTGTACCACCTTAGGAAAGCTCGGTTAAGGGAGCACAATCTATATGTAACAAATAATCAGTGACTTTGCCCGACAGGCCTTGAGCAACAGGTGAAGAATTGCTGGGAAGGATTCGAATGGCTGGGAAGGAAGTTAAGGCCATTGTGGATTGGACCCAAGTGTCTGAGTTAAGCTCTTTTTCTATGGGCTAACTAGGATCGGATATTATTCCAGAGGCCTATAACGGATTGACTCAAGAAAGATCAGAAGTGGCTGTGTATAGTTAAGAAGCATTTGACTTAAGGCTGAAGTGGCAAGAGAAGCAAGCAGTCCTACGATTGTTTTACTTCGAGCTCATGGATCTAAGGGTTATAGAAGCATATTCATCTCGATCTGTAACTAGACTATAGATTGTTATATTGAATGGGCAGTAGTAACTTTCAAGTGGGGCTACTTCTTTTCCGTAATATGCGAATAAGAAATCGAACCAAACAAGGTTTTCCTTTTATTAATAAGCGCTTGGTAAGCACCGGTCACTGAGGATATGGGATCCAGTCCTGTAGCTGCCTCTATCTCTGACTTCACCCAGGTTTAACCATTTGGACACTATGTATCATTTTATAACCCAAGAAAAGCCTACTACCACTGCTTAAAGTGGAAAGTCAAGTTAAGGGTATTGTTAGCACTAATTCCATTCTTGGAGGTACTCGTATAGGTTTAGCGCAATGAAGTAAGACTAGAAGCAAGTAGATATAGAATGAGACAGAAGGAAGTAAGCCCGAGAGCCGGGTTAGATCAGTTGTTAAGTTCAAGCCCTGGTTTCCAGTGGGAGTTTTGGAGATAGTAGCTACATTCCCAGCTGTGAGCTACAGTTCTGTTGGCATTAGTTCCAATCAATACTTACGACCTGTATTCTGTATTCTTGTAGGTTATAAGGTCCGACTCTTGTTGATATTGTTTTGATTACTAGATAGAGATGACCTCTGGTTCCGCATTAAATATATGATAAATGAATGATGAATACAGTCGCTTCACTATGATGAATACAGTAGCTTCACTTCTAGGATAGGTCGAGTCGGGTGCGAGTCTAGGTTAAGCGGTTTCTTCTGAACTTCTGTGGCAACAGTTCTATTCTTAGGCTACACCTCAAGTACGTCCCTTAGGCTACATCTCCTGCACCAACATTTGAATTTTCTCTTTCTCTACACACATTTGCTCTTTATCTATCTATTCAAAAGGTGTGTTTAGTTCAAGAACTCCTATACAAGGGAAAGCTAACCACTACTAAGGTAAAGGGGTAAGGAAAGCACAGATAGAATGAAAGTAGTCAAATCAAAGCAAAGATAGAAGGCGCACATTCATTTTTAAGGGCAGTTGGACAGTAAGAGAGGGTTTTTTACTTACTGTTCCACTATAGAGAATCAATGAAGTTAGTTTCCTTGTCTGCTTGCTCCGTTACTCATCCTATCATGTTCCGTTGCTTCGAACTCCCGTTAGTCTGTTTGCCGAAATCAAACAAGAAAGATTGTATGTATAAACTATAAAGATTGTCTTCCACATAGATAGAGCAGGGTCAAAAAGATATAGGTAGCGGAACACCAGCAAGTAGTAGGGAAAATAAACTAAAGCTCGCCTAAATCATAAGCGGAAGTTTCCTTTCCTCTATCTCGTTCTACTGCTACCAATAAAAGAATTGAGCTGCTGACAAACAGACTGGAGCCCGGTGCTTTTAATACTGGAACTTATAGTTAACTGGAACTTATAGTCAAATAAGAAAGAGTGGCCTGGGGGGAATACGAGAATGCAACGGATACTACTATTTCACTACTACTGATAAGGCCTCAGCTCATAACAATCAATACCTTAGCTCATAACTATCCGTAGCTCACAACTATCAATACCGTAGCTCAAAACTAGAAATTGGGATTAAACTATAGCACCAAAACTCCAATTCTTATTTTATTTCCCAACAGACTAGCCTCCACTCGTACCTTCGTCCGCGATCGATGCGCTTAACTAACTACTATTGGAATTGAACCACTGATCTAACATCTTGCTTGTTAGGGCACTGATCTAACATCTTGCTTAGGGGTAGCTTGCCACTTCCCTGGCTCTAACTCTGCTAATCCTGCCTTTGAGTTTGTATTGATGGTTGGAGTATGCTGCCCCTGCATCTCATTCTTTAGGTCACCTAAACTTCTATATGCGAGGCTCACTCTGGGGCATTCCCCTGTCTTTAAAGCCTGACTTTTGAGTTAGAGCTTCTCTCCTTTGGGTACCTCTCTATAAGATGGGACAGAATCTTACTTGTATTCCAAGAATAAAAGATGGGAAAGCTAGAGTGAAAAAGCAAGTCAAAGAGTAGAGCACAGAAGCGAGAATGCGGGTAGAAGTGCATAAGCTCACTCAGGAACATCAACTCAAAAGTAAGAGTTAATTTTTGTGGGTAGTATTAGACTCTATTTTATAACGAAGTAGGACACTCTATTATAGCTATCGGAGTAGTGGTAGTAAGCACAAGGGAATAGAACAAGTAAAAGTAAATGCATAGGTGTCGGATCGGAGGGAATCAATAAGTAGAGTAATCAAAGAGGAACGCGGAGTTGGAGTATCTAGTAAGCAGAGCAGCAATTAGGTATAGCAAAAAGATTCTACTTCTATAGATGATCAAGGTGCTGGCGCAAGTTCCCTTCAAGTAGAGGTCAGATTTTAAATGAATCTCCATCTTCAGCTAATGCAAACGGTTCTGTTCCGGGAAGTGATTAAGTGTTGTCCCCGAGAGAAGAGGTAAAGTCGTAAACAGATTGTTCCGCAGTAGCTCCTTTGTCGAGAGAGGTTATTGGCTGTTGGGTCTTGTTCTTGTAGAGATTCTACGAGTATATTTCTTTTTTTGTTAAGTAGACGAAAGCAACAGATGAAGCACAAGAGGGATGCAAATAATTATTTCTTTCCGGCCGCTACTTAAGGGAAGAATACGGGTATGGCGTAGCTGTTAAGTTAGGGTCAGAAAAGAATAAAAGTACCCGCTTTGAAGCGCGCCCCACCCCATGAAATCTAATCTGAGTGGAACATAGAGAGGCATAGGCATAGGTTAAACGACTATAAATCAGGCGCAGGGTAAAGTGTAGGGAAGAATTAGCACTGGCAAAGAAGGGTACCGCGGTGACTCAAATCTGTATAGACCAACTCCATAAGCGGTCTACCTAAGTATTGTTCTAGAAGCCGAATGAATGTAAGCGGTGTTTGGTTACTGTTTCTATACATGTAATAAACATTATTGTTAGCTTGTCTGCTTTAAGATCTTTTCTCTCTGATAACTCTTGCATTGCATCCAATCTTTTATCAATGTCTACGAGCAGCCGATAAAAGTATTCAGTGTCATTTGTACTTGCCTAGTTGCTTGGCGGGTGCGAAAGAAGCTCTGTGTCAGTAGAGTGAAAAGGAAAGTAACCCTTAAACTGTACTTGTGAAGTCGATGAGATCAGTGGAGTAGAAGAATCCAGATTATCAGCTAGAGAATATAAGGGATCAGACTCTGTGGCTAAGGTTTCAGAATTAGTTGTTGACAAACTCGACGAAAACTGTCCTTAGTACTTGTTGAATGAAATGTAGGTCTCATCTCTTATAGATGTTGTTTGTAACAAAACCTATTGTATAAGCCTTATATACGTGGTAAACTTATTGTCCCGAAGAAGCTGTGAGAGTTGAAGACCAGTAGTTGTAGAGTGAACTCCCCTGTTCCAGTTCATAAGTGAGAATTGCACTCAGTAGTAGTTAGTTTACAGAGGTGGATTAGCAATAAAAGTCTTAGTAGCCAGCAGGGTCTACAAGGGGACAAGCTACGACTAGACAAGTAACTACTAGAGCAATAAATCATAATGGAATTATTGGTGAAAGCCGAGCCTGTTACTTGTGTCTGCAACCACATCGGACTTATTATAGAGGCTTCTACCTGGCCTGTAAACCCCTTTAGCCCGAACACACAGGACTCGTTTATAACTCTTACTAACTCATACATAGAGCTCCTTTAGCTATTAATTGGGACTCCGGGCCAAGCTATTACTTTCATTCAACTAGAACAGGACCTTCAACTAATGCTCTTTTTACTCAGGCTTCTTTACTTTACTTGATGATCTGACCTAAACACCTTACTTTATCACTGGAACAACACTCTCATCCTCCTTACAGCTTTCCCCATTAATGAAGGGCGGCAGCAACAACTTAGTTTACCTCAAAAAGCAGCGAGTTTACCTCATAAGCATAAGCATGAGTTTACCTCCTTTCTTTCCCTCTTGCCTCTGATAGAGCTGGATCGGATCGGGTAAAAGAATCTTATACAGAAAAAAAAAGCAGGTTCCTTCCTATCTTTGTAGTTGCCGGGGAGTCGGAGTATCTTTCTACAGAGCAGGGGATAAAAGGATATACGAGTTAGTTGGGGAAATCAGCACGTACTAGGGAAAGCCAATAACTTCTATCTCCACGACCGACGTCAATTAGACGACCACTGTAAGCTTCTGAGACAACTTCTATGGTATTTGTTGACTAGGAGCCGGATTAAAGGTAGAGTTTACGAAGAAAGAGTGGAACTAGCACCGAGGAAACCCTTAATTTTACATAAGAATTTCATTTAAGTCAAGAGCACTGGATTTCTTTCTTTCCTTCCCCACGCCAACACCTGTACCATAGTTTAGTTTCATCTCTTGTTTCATCCGATATGGAAGCCGAAGCTAGATCAAGTTCTTTATCAAGAGCAGTAGCAACAGTTTTAGGGCAGACTTAAAGGTAGTAAGGGTAGGTTTACAAGCAAAGGAAGGGGCCAAGCAACTACGCAGCGTTAGAAACCCTGTTGCGCTTAAGGGAGTTCAGCAAGACGCGTTAGAAACCCTGTTGCGCTTAAGGGAGTTCAGCAAGACGTTGTGCAACAAGTATGAGTGAGTTTCTAGTCCTTTTTCTGGCTAATGCGAGCTTTTGCTGTGACTTTGAAACTTGTTCCTCCGCATGTTCTCTCCACTTTCTCTAAGAGAATCCATAATATCGTCTACTCATATTCAATACACAAACTGTATTCTATCTCTTAACCATGTACTCCAGCTAAGCTATCGGCACCCGTCATCCATACAATAATCTTTCTTTCTTTACTTGACGCTCTTTGGTTTCTTATTCATTGAGTGCACATCTTCTATCACAGATTCGAAAACCAACCCTTCTAAACTCACAGCATTGCTTCCTTTTCTATAAGTATATTTCTAAAAACACTTCTGATTTGACTTTCTGCTTTTCATAGTAGTAAAAAAGAATTGTTATTAAAGAAACTCCTATTCATAGTATACCGAAATGTGTCCATCAGCAGCCTTGGTTCTATTTCATCTCTTTAACAGAGAAAGCAAAGGAGGTAAAGGGGTTTGTCAGAGAGAATATGGGGCATAGAGGTGTCAACTGAGCCTAATAGGGCAAAGCAAAGACACTTTTCTCTGATTCAGCTAATCTCGGATAGACTGGAGTAAAGAATCAAACCTCATATAGAGCCAGCCGGCCATATATATACATCTTTTTCTAGAATTTATAGAATAGAAGCAGCTCATAATTTACTGCTTTAGTTTGCTCGATGCAGTTTCGAATCGAAAGCTCAAAAAAAGGAAGCAAGCAGAACTGTTTACTCTCAGTCAGCTTCACCGCCCTGTTCATCATAAGAAATCAATCAAGCTTCATCCTTCCGAAGTAAGAGAGAGTGCAATAGGAGAACCAAAGCAATAGAGAAAGAGAGTGCAATAGAGAACCAAAGCAATACTCTACTTCAGTACAACGCGCAGTTCCTGGTGTTATAGAAATAGTATATTAATTATAGCCGCCTAGCCTAATTCAATCTACTGACAGTCAAGAGTATATTCATTCTAACCTAATTCCCCCCATCTATGGATTCCCGCCTGTGCTTTGTATCATCAGAATTGGCGCTTTCTTATCCTTATGACAGTGGATACTACTCGAATAATAAGGTTAAGGTTTAAACTCAATCCGGACTTTATTGTAGGATTCCGCTGGTTAAATGCAATCTCCCCTTCGAAAGGTATTGGCAATCGATTTGATCTTGCTTGTATTTGATAGGCACACGGAATTGGGATTTATCTATTCTATTCCGCTTCCTCAATTATATATAAGAAAATGGGATTATTTTATATGACCCATTCAGACGGATCTATTTGAATAGCTGGTTTTACGCGAAAGAGATTGATTTAGCCTAAAGCCTCATTCGAAGAAAATACTAGACTATATATATATTTGTAAAGTAAGCTGTTGAATGAGCCGCTGTCCCCGAAAGAGTTCTGGAGCGAGAAGGTAAGAAAGCATAGCTTTAGAGATCCACCCTACAATATGGGGTAAAAGCCAAAAGAAGTAAATCGTTTTAGCCACGAGAGCATCAAATGAGCAAGTGCTCAATTCTTCTTATACTACTATCATGCCAAGAAATCCAAGTGTTCTTATACTACTCGTGCCGAGAAATCCAAGTGTTAACCTCATGCGAGTCCGGCTTGCTCTTGCGCCGAAGATGAACGGGTCGAAGTTCAGAGCAGTAAAGGTGTTTGTTTCAGTATAAGTCGGTTATGCATCGGTACCAGCTCTTTCAACTCTCATCTAAATTTCCTCATGAACTGATGCCATACATCTAACTATTGGGAATGCACCGTAACCTAGAAACTAAACGGAGATTACACAAGCACCGGAACTATACTTTAGAACAGGCCATTATACTGCTGACAAGCGCACGGAAGTGTTTTTAACTATATTCTCTTAGGGACACGCTATCTTCAATTCCATGGAAACTGCCTACTTTCACAACATTTCTAATAATTCCATGGAAACTGCCTACTTTCACAACATTCCGGATAATGGATTCATAGCATCCCTCTCCTGCCTTATACTGTAAAGGAAGTAAAGCTGCCTGTTTACAAATGAGTCTATACTCTTTATTACTTTTTCTTGTTCTGTTGACCTTAGAAAGCAATGCTGTGTGACGAATGGAGTTCGGGATGCCGATATAAGTTTGTTATTCTTGTTCCCTCCGTAAAACTAGATACGTTGCTTGTTCCTTTAAGTGCTCATTATTACTATAGTTTAGGGTGCTTTAGCTAATTATTGAAGAACTTCTAGAAGAGGGTGCTCTACTTATAGAATGAAGAACGTTACAACACTCGAAACTCTCTAACGCGTAACTGAAAAAAACAAGCTTTGTAGCTCACCGCTCGCTAACAGAGTTTGCCGGAACAAGAATGACTCAATGGGCACCCTGAACAAAAGAATGGAATATAAGTCCCACATCTTCCATAAATAGAGTAAGCTCACTACGCTCTGCTCTGCCAATAAGCGCTACCGCTTAATAACACTCGCATTCTATATAATCTACAAAAGAGAAAGAAAGAGGGTTTGTTTGCCCCTGAGAATCAAGTAAGAGAAAGAAGGTTAGCCCCAAGACCAGAGAATCCTGTTTATTTCCTTAGAGAAAGAAAGAAGGTTAGCCCTAGAGAATCAAGTGGATTTCCCCTTCCTTTTGATATTCTGTGTTATAGGGCGGTAGGTAATAGTCAGCTGGCAGTGGAGTTCAAGTTTCATTTCTACCATCTAATAACTAACTTGTTAAGAGTATAATAACTCGAAAGTAGACATATTCCAGCTCGAAAGTAGACATATTCCAGAATTAGTAGTACTCAAAACTCCTATGAAAGACTCACTCACTAGGGCACAACGGGAAAATCCAGAAGCAAATAGAATGATGCGCGTTAGTCATGGCTTAAGCTAGCCTCATTTTGAAAGAAGCAATTGAGTAAGTTATGTTCTGTAATTATAATAAAGATGCAAGTCTTGTCGTAGAGATATCTTCAAGTAAGTACTTCCGTAGAATGGTAGTTCTTGTGCGGAAGAACTCTGTTAGCACAACGAAACGTAGCCGAGTACTCTTATGAAATAAGATATACCCTTTGCTTGCTTGCTGGTTCTATAAACTCCATACCATCCAATAAGCCGCGTTGGTGAATGTCAGTGCGCCTATTCTATAAGAGATTCAGAACCCTGCTCCACTGTTTTCATTGTCCTTAATTATATAGCCTTGTTGCTTCTTGCTTGATAGACTCCATTTAAAGAGTAACAAATATAGAATGAAAGTAGACGATGACTCTTTCTTGAAGTGAGAATATCGGCAACGCTATCCCTATAGAGAAGCAAGCCCTTGTGCCTTAGTGTGCAAAAGCCAGTGTTGCTTGTTCCTAAGTGCTAACGTATGCGAAAGCCGTTGTTGCTTCTTTCATCAAATCTAACTAATTGAATATAGCTACTCTTTCATCAAATCTAACTAATTGAATCTAGCTACACTACTTTAGATTCTAGTAAAAACAAAGTTATGACTCACTTAGCTAAGAGCATTGCTAGCTTTTAAGACAGTACTTAGCTTCATAAACACTCTTTTTTTTGATTCGTTGGAAAAACCACTTCTTTAGAAAATGACAAATAGCCCGGCATAAGAGAAGCTTATTAAGGAGAGAACCCATTGTATACCGCTGTGTAGTGTAGAAGCATAGCCTTAATAACGGATTGAACTGGTAGCATAGCACTTACTCTTCCAGCCATCGAAAACACTTTCCTTTCCCTTTCCAGCCCACCCATACAGAAAGTCTCGATTGAGAACCTTCCTTATCAGCAATAGCTTACAAATGCTCTACTTTAAGCTTTAATAATAGGATAGGAAACTCCGGGAGAATAATAATAATACAGAAGATTTAGGGTAATAGTACTCATATATGGAATAATAGAATCAAAAGGGTATAAGAGTCCTGAAATAAAAAGGATGGAATGCACACTATTGCGTCTAGAAGGA
Organism: Musa schizocarpa; assembly: GCA_900464855.2. NCBI lineage: Eukaryota > Viridiplantae > Streptophyta > Magnoliopsida > Zingiberales > Musaceae > Musa > Musa schizocarpa. The sequence goes on from LR890034.1 coordinate 221,675, forward strand.
GGAGGATTCGCCCCAACCCAAAAGTCAAGTGGACTTGTAGCCATTAACAATTGAATTTGGCCAGAGGCTGATGCCCCATAAGAATCTAAGAAACACTTCTGATTCCTCGACCTGGGTGGATAGGCTTAGGACAAAAATAGGTGGATGGAGGTTCTCTAGTGTGTCAGCATCTCTTTCCTCTTCCTCACAGTTCATTAGTTTACCAATCCGTAGAATCAATGAATAGGAACATTGGGCATCCCTAAATCCAAAAGGAGCAAGACGGCTGTAATCTGAGACGGTCATCAACGGTTGGTCGAGGTTTTCACGCGGATCGATCGGGTCAAGCCGTAGTTGTTGGTACTCGGACCTCATGCGACGTCGATGATCTCTCTCTCGCTTTAGCCGATGACTTAATTAGGACTCGGGTGTTCGGCAACTACGTTATTACAATTCCTTCTCCTGGGTGTGTTTTCATTAGTTCCACTACTTGGGTTGGGGCTTAAGAAGCACAGAATCTCGGTTAAGCCAATAGACTCTATATACGACATTTGATCGGAAGCTTGACAATAAGGCTATTCTGGTGATAACACCTCACCTATGCCTCTGTTCAACTCTGCTAATGTCACAAACTGCGCTTACTCTCATATCTAAACTCGGAAACTGTCTGTTAATCATATGTGTGGCCTCTGCCTCTGTCCTGAAAGCCGTAACTGGGGTAAACCTTTTTTGAGCCTAACCTAATGCTGAAAAACGGACTGCTGACTGCTTTCATGGCACTACTTATGTATCTGAATCTTAGTAACCAACTCTCAACTCACTTATTGAAACAAAGTAAGGCGGGAAAAATGAAGCAAGTCGCCAAGTAACTACTATGCATCAGTACGGGTCCAGTCCAAAGCAAGTCCTTTTTTTTATACAACTCTAGGAGATTATACAACGTCTTTGGATCCATCTTTTGCCTCGTATTCTGGTCCTTGTTCTAATGCTGATCTTGTTTATGCTTTTGCCTCTTCTTATCCTACTGCTCGAACAGGAACAGTTCGCTCACTCACTTTGTCTCCGGGTAGCTTTGGAGTTTCCTCTTACCGGGTAGCTTTGGAGTTTCCTCTTACTTTAATTCTATACTATGGGCTACTTTCTCCTTCTTATCTAGATTCCAATCTTTCTGCTCCAGGTCCCGTATCAAGTTACATATCGATTTCTGCGCGTATCAATAAAAGTATAAAGTATAGTTGTTCCAACCCCCAAAACTTTACTCATTGTCCTGCTGACTTTAGCGCTGATGAAGCAACAACTGATTGAGAGTCGACAACACAGTAAACCAACCTTACTCTAGGCAAATGCAAAGGTTAAGCCAAGTTCCAGAAAGGAATAGTCGGGACCGCGGACCCTTTCGAAAGCCCCTGCGCGTTATGAATTTATTCTATCAGAGTTCAAAGCTAAAAGCAGGTATAGCAGAGCCTGCAGTCATAGGTTTCAGGTTACAAACAACTTATACTTCTATAACAGGTTTACCTACATTCCATTCTTAAAGTCCTGGACAAATTGTCCCGCTGACAGCAAGCACTGATTCTACATACGAGAAAACTCGCCAAGTAACTACTTAGCTACTACGTTAGATTCTATTTTTGATTGATGGGGCCATAGGTAGTAATGAAGCAAGAGAGGTCTTAATTAATACAGTAGGAGCACCTATGTGTTAAGCCAGTAGTAAATGCAATGTTGTTAGTGGAATAGAGCCCATATGTGAAGCAAGTAGTAACGGGGGCTAGACAAGCAAGGACTTGGTCACAACTCTACTTAGTACTTTGATTGAGTTCCTGTAATTGCTTGTCCCGTTCATTGGTAGACTTTGTAATGGCACCGAACTCGAAACTTGTCTAGAGAGTACTATCACTGGCCCGAAAGACTAAGTTGTTGGAGAATTACCTGTTAGGTACAAAAAGTAGGAGTAGCGTAAGGGAAGGGCGGATTTCCTAGTTGCTTGGCTCTGTTACTGACTTTGAAATTCTTTTACTAGTACAAAACCCAAATACCCAGCAAAGCATGCCTTTTTAGGAGAGGAGCCATAGGTACAAGAGGTAATAGTTCAATTCGGAGGAGTTAAAAGAGGTGCTCGTCGACTAGGATGAAAGGCTTTCACACCTGCATTTCGACAAGTCCTGTGTTATGTTATAGAGTGGAAGTTTCCTTTCCTCACACTGCTTCCCTTGCCTACCTATCAAGTGTTATAGAGTGGCTGGAAGTTTCCTTTTTCCTCACACTGCTTCCCTTGCCTACCTATCCTCTGGTATTTCTAAGGCTTACTTTCCGTTTAGGGTAGTGGGAATCTCTTTGTGGGCGAGTGTTGGTGCTTACGCTCTAGGTCGAGGTCGGTAACTCCGGTGCCTGTATTGAATATAACTCCTAACTCAGGTACCTGTCTGGATCGTACCCAATTCTTCCACTTACTTATACATACAAAGATAGTAGCCGGAGTCTTATACTAACGACAAGTAGCCGGAGTGGTTACTGGCAAAGAGTGACTTTAGGTACTAAAAGAAGGTTCTATAACTGCGGATTATTTCTATGACAACTAAGGTAAAGCCAATCGATTAACTGCTGGTTCTCTAACTGCGGATTCTCTCTATGACAGCTAAGGTACAGCCAATCAATCACCTCTATCTAAGAAGTGTTAGCGCGTTCCTTGAATTGAATCTAGATAGCAATAGAATTGAGACCTCGTTCATAAGCCGGTCACTAACGCATCCGCTTAAGTCAGCTCCCGCCAAGCGTATACTAGATGCGGCAGATTTGTAATAGGGAATCATAGGTCAGTTAAGTCATATCAGAGAATTGGTAATCTTAGGGGTGAATAGGTATACCTCGGTCGATTGTTACTAGGTTTCTTTTTGAGTTTGAGTGGAATTATTATTAGTACTTTTTGAATTTTGTTACTTATGAGTTGCCGGCTAACTGGAATTCTTAAACAGAGGTAGGCCAAGTAGTGCTTCAGAAGAATCAAGTGAAGTACTCGCCTGGAAAGCAAGCTTGAGTGGAAGTAGGCAAGTGGGCAAGTAGACAAGAAACTAGGCGCCAAGTCACTAAGGGCCAAGTCGTATACAAACACATAGAGCCAAGCTACGTATAGACTTACCGCCTGATGTAGTTAATTCTTTCCTCGTTGACTTACTAGTATTGAACAAATGGAACTAGTTTACTTACCTTTTGTGCTACTATACCCATGGCAACTGGCAGCAAATATGGATTCTTCACCGCCTAAATAAGAAGTTGTAAACTCCCATAAAACTACAGGCTCTGCTCTTGAGACTAAAAAAAGAATAAGGGACCTGGGGTGTGATGCAATTCTTTGAGCCTCCCAAGAGTTATATCGGTGGCACTCGGGATCTACTCTATTACTTATTGGATTTAGTTACGATGGGACGACTCATCCTAATTCTCCTTCGAGAGAAAAGAAGCTTCGCTTTACGTTCCAGATAGTATACTCAGTTAATCATATAAAGCATTGCTTTAGGAAGAGTTTCCCCGATGGAGGCCTTTCTTTATGGAATCATTTCGTGGATGGTGATGTCAAAGAAATAAGAAGTTCCCCACTTGCTATTTAATCTGGAATCCCTTCTTCTTGCAATTTCATCTATAATCCCTTCTTCTAGCAATATCATAAGAGAATCAAGATCTTAGCGTAGAAAAGATCGTAGCGTAGACAAGATCGTAGCGTAGAAAAGAATGGGATACATTCATTGTCGATATGGTTATGGTTCAAAAGGATGACACTAAGAGATCCTCACTGAAAATAGTGCTATTCCAAGTTAGGACTAATTTGTAGGTTAATTGATTTGGTGCTAGATTAATCTGTCAGAGCGTCGGCAAGCTTAGTGCTCTTATTGTGTCACAAAGACTTGAAGAAGCGCTAGGCATACTCGGCTTTGAATTCACTCGTGGATCCGATCTCCTTTTCTTGCAATTGAGTCCTGTCCGGGTGCTAGAGAGAGAAAATATTAGATTACTGTTTTCCTCACCGCCTTATTCAGTGCCCAGCAGCTACCTAATACTTGGTTTTACTTTATTGAACAGAGGCGACCCGAAGATAAGTAGTTATGGGGTTTACAACCTTTCAAGAATCTATGGGTTTCTACAGCCTTTCCAGAATTGTAGTCCAAGTAAAATCGTTAATGTGCAAGCATCAAAGTGAAGTCAGTATCTTTTCATTCATCGGGACATCAATCTTGGTTTAACAGCCCCAAGCAATACTTTTGTAAAGTGCCAATCGCCCCTGCTTGTTCCTAAGGTTGTTCGGTGAACTCAAAGAATAGAATCCATCGAGCATACCATCGAGCATACCATCGAGCATACTATCGAGCATATGATATAAATAGAGGATTTGACTAAACCCATTAAGTCTTGTTCTCTACTTTAAAGACGGAACTTAGCGCTTCTGGAATTCTACCACTTATTCTCCAAGCTTAAAAACTCACTATCCCATCCCCGACACTGGAAACACAAACCTTTTCCCGTCCCTAGCACGCCCTGAGTCTTGTGCCGATACGGAAGCTTCTTAAGGTAGTTTAGGCCTCTTTCTCGTTGTTTCACCTCAGTTAACTACTCTTATGGCAAATCTCCTATGGAATACCCGTCAGGCTAGAAAATGCATTTTGCCTCACATCAACACTTGTTTCCATTGCTTGAAAAGCCAGTAATTGATTATGCCCCGACCTCTAGGATGACACCCCACCTCTTCTACAGGCCTTGATGCCCTAAGTTAATTACTTGGCGACTCGGAACCCTCATTCAATAAGAAATACAGAAGACCTCTGCTGGCAAATTCCCCTGCCTGCCCTACTTATAGCCAACCACGGGATCTTTCCTTCTTGACCAACCCTAGTTCCTTTTAGTACGATAGATTTTGGACCCTAGTAGTTGTGACCGTTATTACCCTCTGCCTCTGCAAATAAAAACATCCGTCCCTGGGTCCTTAACGAGGCTAGACCTCTGTCAACTAATACTGAATTCCACTCGGCGGGACAAGCTGCAATGGCTAACTCACGACTTGTTTATTGTTTGTGCCGTGTCATCGAGACCACTAACGCTAATTATTATGTTTCTTACCCAAGTCCCTGTGTTCGTCATCAAAATGGGTGCTATAGTAGGGAAAAGACCATCACTGCTGCCCTTAAGTGGTGGTAGCGGCAGCATGTGTTTATGAGTTGCGCGGGAAGTTCAGAGTGTCGGTCGAGTGAGCCTCTCCCTCTGCCTATTGGCTAGACTTATAGACTTGGTTGCTTGGTTGCTCTTTCTACAAATAAGGAATTTTTAATGGAATGCGAAACTACGGGATCTGATCTAACAGCTTCCCTAAGGCTTATCAACTAACTGCTTCCCTTTCTTCTTTACCGCCAACACCTGACTTTCGAACTTGACCTGGACTCTAATCTAACTCTGGCTCTTTGAACTCTGTTAGTGCTTAAGAAGTCCTAAGTTTAAGAGCAAGTCCTTAAAAAACACAGTTTCTTCTCCAGCTGATGATCTAGGCGCTAACACCCAAACTTTCTATTATTATTCTGTTTCTTCAATTACAGGAAGTTAATTTTGTTAACACTCTCTAGAGCAGATGCAAATGCACAGAGAGCAGTCATCATGAAAGAGGACATCTACCAAAGGAGAAGAGCGCTTCTGTCCTGCACAAGTATCATTGTTGAAAAATAAGAGCATACCTAAAAGGGACATCACTATCACGTAGGTATTATGAAACAAGAAAAGGAATGTACCCGTAGTCACAATAACTAAATACCCTGTACGCTGTATAAGGGAGAAAGGACCCTTTCACGAAAGCTTCATGCTTCTAAAGTCAAAAAGAAGAATACCCGCACTAAGGCCAGAGATATTAATTGCCACATTATTGGGGTGGATACATAGGATATTAAAGCAAAAGAATTTACTATGGTCATGAGGGATGAGGTATTCTCACTCATGGAATGAGCCTTCGTACCTTTAAAGACACAGCAAAAGCTACAAGCAGCACAGGGGAAAGAGGAGTTCATAGAGTGGAAGCAGTTTAATACCTTCGAAAAGCAGTGGAGACCCTTTGTGGTAGGAACACTCAATAGTAGGGATGATAGGCAGCGACATAAATGTACAGAGGTATATTAATAAGATATAACTGAGGATAAAGATATAGATGAGAGATCAGTTGCCTATTATGCCGCATGGCCCATACAAGCCTATATCAAAGGGTTCACTACGTCCAATGCTATCGCCCTAACCTACACACACAAAGAGGACTGGAACCAAAAAGAATGGGTGCTATAGTGGTCAAAGCATGCCTTTCTCAGGGATATTAGGGAAAGCTCAATGAAGAAGACAGAGGTCAAAGGAGAGTTCACCCTGAAGATAAATGTAGGGACTGTAAAAGCCTCAATAGTAGAAATAAACCCAGCTAGGAAAACAATACGCCTAAAAGAAGCTTGGGGAAAGGAGGAAGACTATTTTCGTCTGTCATCTGCTCGGCTCCGCCTTGATGCTGGGATATAACATAGCATCGATGGCCTCCTGCCCATATGGAGTAGAGCCTTGCCTGATTCCGAGTCCTCGCTTTATGGTCGAGTTTGCTTGGAAAGACTTATAGAGGCCAGATCCTGACCATACATATTAAGATCTGTTACAGGCCTGCCTGGACTGGACAGCATATCTGGTCATGCTTAGTGTGGACGTGTATATTCAAGGACTAACAAATTAGCTTATGGTCATGCTTAGTGTGTACGTTAGAAGAAGTATATTCCAGGACTCATAAATTAGCGGAAAAGTGATCCATGCCATAGCTCGGAGAGAAAGGAGACTCGCGGCCGATGCTAATGTGATTTCGTTTTTGAGTGTTGGGGTTGTAAGCTAGAGTTTTTGAATGTTGTGAATAAGCTGTTAATAAGTGAGCAGGGTTGGTTGTTACCCTTATTACAGAAGTCGTGCTCTTCCATTCTCTTGCACTCACATTCAACGCACTAACGCTTATTGGTGTTTCGGAAGAATAATAAGATAGGTAGCTTCACTCAGGCCCAACTATAGTAGTAGCAATAGAAGTGGAAAGTCTCAAAGTGGAAAGAGTCGACTAGAAGTAGAAAGTATCAAAGTGGAAAGAAGCATCTTGTTCAAAGGCCCTATATGAGATTCTTTAGAGAACAAGCTTAGGAACAAGTAAATGGCTAAGTTTTGCGTTAGGGAGTTCTAAGCGTTAGCACACACAAGGACGAAGCCCGCCGCCACGCTCCTTTCTTTATTACCAGGACAGAATGAATTCGCAGTCAGCTTACTCATATACATAAGTTGTGCACCATCTTCTACTCTTATTTATTGTATTGCGAGAGTTTAGAGTTTTATTGTATTGCGAGAGTGGAGAGTTTCGAGTGATCTAACTTCTCGAGCTAACTTCAATAAGTGATTAAGCTGTGAGTTTAGGTTACCATGCTTCTATAAGTGACTCCATTTGAAATAGTGAGTTGAGAGTTAAGTTAATAAGATCTATATTGGGAACGCTCTCTTCAACAAATCGTTGTACTAACGTAAATATTAGAGTTTGGAGTTAGTGCTCTGTGGTTTGAATCACTTCTGTATTTTCACCCGAAAACTGGACTCGCTTATAACACCCTACGTAAGCTGAAGACAAGAACTCCCGCTAACGAGCCATTCGAGTCGATTAGGTTACCCTGGCTTAAAACTACTATTATTTCAGGATTTGACCTTTACCTTTATAGCCTTTCTTCAGCAGTAAGCCTTCTTCTCTTCCCCCGGATCAGGGCTCCCTTGCATATGCTGGTCCTAGAACAAACCTTTGTTGTTAAAAGGAAGTAATGTTGCTAGTATGCTAGTAAAGAATTGAGATATGTGTAAGTCTTAAGTGTTTTTACCAATTCTCTACACTATGCTAGATTCCATGATGAAAGTCTAAAATCCAGTAATAGAGTTCCCCATAAGTACTGCTGAAGTAGAGTAGAGAACTGATTAAGCGCTAAATTAGCCATAAGATGATTGAACAGAGGTGTTACCAACCAGAGAGGTGTGTATGAATTAGTTCCCCAACTCGGCGGAGCTTGAGAAGGCTTCTTTATCGTACTAAGCGCTTACTTGACCCGTTGCTTGTTGATTGAGGAGATGCTCTATTAAACTGTAGATTGAGGAGATGCTCCATTCAAATAGAAATATCTGAAATTGGCTTGTTCCATTACTTGTTCACCGAAACTCCAATAGATGCTAGTGTGTGCCAAAGCCCTTACTTGTTGAATGAGAGTTCGACGTTGGTTGTTCTCCTTACTCTAGTAACTCGCTAACTTGTTCCTAAGCTTGTTGACTTGATGGTTCCTTTTCTTATTGAATTGATTGTTCCGTTGCTAGTTCTGCTTACTTGAGCCCGAGAGACAACACTCACACTGTTTATTCCCTAATTACTGGATTGTATACAAGACTCAATTCCCTGAAAAAATATGACTTTTGACTTTCGAGATAAAAAAAGCTACCGATCACTTTAGACCCTACCCCTAGACTTGATACTTCACCTTTACATGGGCTATCCGAACTATCGAAAACTAGACTTGAAACTGGTTGTTTGATACTTATCTCTTCCATAAACGACTTTGTCAGGAGAGCCTAGCTTGTGTTCCGTAAAGTAATAAAAGGATACTAGCTTGTGTTCCGTAAAGTAATAAAAGGATATATAAGTCTATAATAATATAGATATAAGCATAATAGTATATAAGAGCTAGCATAATAATATATAAGAGCTTAACATAAATAAGGATATATAAGATATAAGCATAAGGATATATAAGAGCTAACACTACTAAACAAGCAACTCACCAAGCTTAGGGACAAGCAACTACATTATAGAAGAAGAATGAGCAAGGCATGAGAGGTATTGATAACCAACCATGTATGTGCTCTGTACTATGATGTAAGAATTCCAGTGAGTTTTGCCAGGTAAGGTTTGCCAGGTAAGCGGGGTCTCACTGTCAACTCCCTTTCGCAGGAAACACAGTAATAAAAGCAAGAAGTCAAGTTTCTTTCCCTACTCCCTACCTTAGTTACAGAGCAAGAGGATATAAAGATGTTAGGATCAAATGAATTCTAAGGAAAGTTTCCTAGTTGCAATGATAGATTTCCCAGAAAACGAATTGAATGGAATTGAATAAGAACAGCCAAACTACTTTCGATAATACCTAATACCTGGCTCAAGTAAAGACATAGCTTACCAGTGGCTCAAGTAAAGACACATAATTACCTGCACCCCTAAGTTATCTCGAAGACTTTCCTATAACCTGGAAATAAATCTACCTTCTGTGTTCCCTTCTAATCTTTATCTTAAGTCAACAGCAATAGGTTCATAACTTCAAGGATGGGTCGGGTTCATTTACATGCTTTCTTCGCAAGGAGGAGCTTTTATGTGCCAGTTAAGTAGGGAAAGGGAGCAAGACCAACATAGGGACACATTTGCCAATTATTGAGTGCAATACCGAGAAACTATATGCTCTTAGCAGAAGGTCTTCCCTGCTCCACTACACCTCCGATGAAACAGGACAGGACTGCGAACTCTGTTAGTGCGTATACTTACTATGTTGCTTGCCCTCTAAGAGTATAGTTAACTTTCCTCGCAACTAAGCCTTTCTCTCCTCTGTAAACTCAGAAGGATAAAACTTGACCCTAGAACTATAACTGGTAATTCATAAGCTGACTTGATAACTGCTCTAACTGCTTACTTGAACCCGAGATACCCGCATGACTTACCAGATCAGGCTTGCTTGATATGAATATGATTCTCCTTTGCAGACCCGACTCACCTTCTAAATAGATCTTATTTAAATCTGATATAATAAAGAAATCAATCAATAAATCAAGTAAATCTACTAGCACTAAGAAAAAAAGAAATCCACCCTGAGTGCTTAAGTATAAAGTCAGCAGACTCTGAGCACCCCAAGAGATTCTATATAGAATAGAAGCCGGTAACTACTCCAACCATAGGCTCTTTCCACTCTACCAGAGCAGTTGAAAAACATGACAACTTATCTGAAATCTTAATATGTTTAAATCGTACCTGTGTTCGACTACTACAAACAAAATACCCGGCCGGGGCATATATATCCTCTACTACTAGAGGAGCCATATGTAAATGAAATCTTCTAAGAATCAATAATCACAGAAACAATATAGTTTGGAGTTGCATCAACCCGTTAAACACGCGACCCCCATCCCTGACTTTCTTTGCCTTTAAGCGCCACTACCCTCGGCTATATAAGGAGTACACTCCGCGTTCAGTTTCTTCCTCCTCCTTACCAGCTCCATCTTCAGCACTATTAGTAAGGGCGGCTTCAGATCCGTTTGTTGATTAAGGGAGGATTCTATCTCAGGCTTTTAAGCACTAAGTGGTCCAAGTAGAGTTATAGTCCGGGTGCCCTTAAGTAATTGCGGTTGTCCTACTCGAGAAGAATAAAGATAATGCAGCAGGATTAGATGAAACAAGCAGCGGCACAAATAAGAGGTGTTGCTCTGAGTATAGACACCCCTTTTCATTAGAGAATCAGAGGCTCTTAGCTCCAATCTTTTCCTGCAAGAAGATCTTATGCGCTCGATAAGAAGGATTCCATTAATGATGAGGGCGTTAAAAGTATTGCCAGGTTCAGGAACAACAGAATAATTTGTGAGAAAGTAAGTTAGATTAGATGATGCAGCAGAAGCAAGACCAGGAGAAAGATCTTAGGCAGGAGCAGTGCCAGTGAGAGTTTCATCCTTGTTTTATCTCCAGTTTGGGACGAGAGAGGCAAGAGAACTTAATTGATATTAAGAAAGAAAGAAATCAATTAGTAACATTATTACTTATACCTATGCCTATATATATACTTATTTTAGTAACATTATTATATATGCTATTTCTGGATATGCTATTTCTGGAACATTACCCACTTCTTTACTAAAACTCCCTTCCCCAAAGCCCGGAAAGGAAAGTATGTTAACATCACTCCACAGCTTAGTAGCATCTAGGATAAGACCCGACCTCTATACGTGCTTCAGAAGCCCCCGGCGTATTAGTGTTTTTTGATAGCAAATATAGACTTCTTGGATGGAAGGAACCTAGACTCCCCTCGCCTCTACAGTCTCCGCTCTACCAGGGCCGCTTGTTCAATTGAATGAAACCCCGTGTTTTTAAATAGCAATTCAGAACTTCAGTACTATAAGGGCCCCGGCTTCCTCACCCTTTCCAGCAGATGATCTTGAAACAACTAACTCCTCTTTGCTAACTGAATGAGGCTAATCTAACTAAATTTCTTTGAGACCTGTTATACCGGAATTAGGCTCCTCGAACTCTTAAAGAAGGAAGATATTCTGTCTCTGCCCTGGAATAGTATCTTTGAACTCTGTTAGTGCTTCCTTGCCAGTGGAATCCGTATTAGTTGACATAGGTATAGGATAAATAGTTCACAGAGCCATAAGTAATATACTAAGAAGCGGTCCCACTAAGAATACTCCGAAGCGGTCTTCTACCCTAAGTTCATCAGTTGTCGACTAGAGAGATAGTTTATTGGACCAAGATCTCTGCAGCAGAGTGTTTGAGTGCTTTGTTCATGGTAGGAGCTAGACTTCTTCCACTATACCGACTCAGTACAGACACAGTATAGTAAAAGAACTCTCACTTTTATATAGGATTACTGATAGGAGTCGAAATAGGGTCTACTCATATCTTGCTCCTACTTACCTGGCTCAGGCTATTGGTTTTCTTACTTCACACATAGGTTCCCAACTCTCCAAATAAAAGCACTTGTAAATTACATCTTATAATAATAAATAATTCACATGACAGAGCTTAAATAAGGGCTGGCAATTCTCTACTATACCCCCGGTACCAGGCAATTCTCTACTATCTCCACTATAAGTAAGCAAAGTGGACCTGATCTCGCTCATTCCTCGTTTCTTCCCTGCCCCCTTGTTTTTAGTTAATTTTTTTTCTTACTGCACTGGCCTCTCCTTCTGACTTACAGTAGTACTACCGGTATTAGGCCTCTGCTTCTTACTGGTAACCTTACTTACTTGATCAAGCATCTTCCACTGCTACTCGGGATGAAACAATAAATAGAATTCAATAAGAACCAACTGCCACCTTTCTGACCTACCTTGCCTACCTCCCACCTCTCACCTATGGCTGCTCAGGGGCAACTTCAATTGTTGCAAATCGAAAACACCCTTCCTTATCGGCTGTTCCGACATTTTTTTTGCCTAACATATTATTTGTTCAAACTATCCGGGACAGGACAACTTCTGGCACAAGACGGAGTATCAGGTACCCTTGCTCTTCAAAAAAACTAGTATCCAGTACTTGGACTTAATGCACCCTTGCTCGTCAAAAAGGCTTACTGCCCCCGCTACAAGTTGCTTAATCTCTATAACTCGCATATCTCATAGGAATGTCATAAAGTCTCATAGGAATGTCATAAAGTCCGAAACTCCTAACAAAGCTTTACTTATTAGCTTGTTCCTCTCGCTCACTGATTCTCTCTCTTTCTAAGCCAACTCATGAACTGAACTTAGCCCTAACTTTCCACTTGACCGCATTAGCTTCATCAGAAGGAATAGATGATGACCTTGTTAAAGTTATTTAAACTCAACATCAACAGGAGCTCAGCGCTTTACCCCACCAACGAAGTAAGCTGACGCACGACAATCATCTACTTAACTTGTTTCTTACTTAGAGTCAAGGAAAACCCTGAATTGATCGTGATCTAGCAGCAAAGCTAGTAATTGCAGATGAAAACTAAAACGGAAGATTATACTGCTTCCTTCACCATATATGGCTTCTACTTTTATACTGATCCTGTTTATGGAACAAGACTTTCATCTGTAACTCCCAGTTCTGAAACCTTCCTGCTAACTTTTCGCACTGTTGTTTTGACCTGATACTTTGACTGCTACATGGGCTATCCGCACTTGAACTCTCGTAAGCTGCAGATGGTGGTTGAGTAATTAGACTAGAATGTCAGATAAGAGCATATACAAAGAAATGTAATGATTTCTTGAAGATGAGACCAGAACTAAAGGAGACTCCACTCAAACAGAAGTTTCCAATTGGCCATTAGCAGGGTAAGACATAGGTTAAACCACTGAACCCCCGTTAGCGCCAAGGAAAAAAGCTGAGAGTCCACCAGACCAACAGTGATAAAGAATTGAAGTCCAGCTGTATGGGAATGCAGTAAAGTATCCTGACTTTCTTAACCAACAAAGCAATCACCAAACTAAGACTTTATGCTTGTTGCTTAACGCTTTGACACCGAAACAGAATCACTTACTTGGTAAATTACACTTATACGGAAAACTCCCCACAACCCTCGTTTCCTCCCCGCTTCTACATGGAGCCCAACTTTCCTTTCCTTCCCTATGCTGACCCTGAGCAACAAATCATAGATTCTTTCTTGCCCTTTGTCAAACAGCAAAAGGTATCTTTCGAGCAAGCTTTCTAACGCGCAACAGTCTTGAGTTAAGAAGATAAGCATCAGATCTTAGGTTCAGGATAAGAATGAACTGACACCTTAGCACTTGTTATTGTTGGGCCTGGTCATACTTTATGAGTTGAAAAGCCAAACAAGAATTTATTACTTATGTGCATATAAGAGAGGAAGATAACCCATTTCTATACTAAACTCCCTCCTCGTTTGTTGCTGACCTCCTATTTGCACCAGAAAACGGGACTTGTAGCAACGAATCAAACAGTCCCCAGGTTATCTAGCACCGGCCCCACCTAATAAAGAATTGAGCTGCTACTGGGGCAAACACAGAAATGAAATCTATCGCTGTCAGGTCAACTCCCTTACGAGCAAGTCCACCAAGACTGGCACTTTATAGTATTTATTATAGTGCTAAGAGAAATAGTAAGTTGTCCACTCAAACAGTGAAATCTTGAGACTAGATGATTCTCCTTCTCCTGCTGATTCAGTTACTGCAACACTTTGATCCTCCTCTCCTATCTTCATTATTTATAGCTAAAGCAAGCCAAGCACTTTTCCTATTCTTTGGACTCGCGCTAGGAGTGGTTGTCTCCTTGTTCTACTTTCGGGAAACCAATGTCTTAGGCTGTTTTCTGAAACCGGTTGTTTGCAAGGAGAAAGGATAGCCCCCGAGAGGAAACTTTTAGCCTTTAGTGATTGGGTAATCTTAGGTCTCAGGATAACAGCATCTTAACCAGGCTTCTTTAACTTAGGCCCCAGGATAATAGCATCTAACCAGGCCTTCTTGAAATACTGACTTCTTCTTGATGAGATATGACGGGTTTCTTTCCTGTGGAGGGGATGGGATTTAGGATAAGAGGTACTTTGAATTAAGGAGGACCGCGAGTGTTCCTGGAACAATTAAGAATTTCACCCTTAACGGATGCAACTATAACCCCCAAACCCCCCCAAACTTTGCATTTAACTAAACTTATTGAAACGTACAAATACTATAGCAGTGCACGCACACTTTCTATTAATAATCTATGAAAACACAAACTAAAACTTAATAAAACCAACCCTTACTGCTACTGGATTAGAAACCACCATAGAACAGAAAGCGTACCTGTACAAAACATAATAATGGGAATCGAAGAGAAGTTCGCCAGAATCCAATCCCAGAATAGTAGTGTACCCAAATGATATAAAAATAAGGAGAAGTGGACATATATAATGTAATCCAATCTAAGAGTTGTAATCTAACCAACGGATACTTACTCCAATATAGACAGGGCTGTGACTACATAAACATAGGTGATACCCACTTCTATCCAATAGGGGAGTCCCCATCGACTATTTGATTCTTAAAGACTGCCAACAAGAACAGAGAGGCAGAGCACTAGAAGCCAGCTTGAAGGTACAGTAAAGGAATGGGACCGCATTGGTAGGGAGTGGAGTTCTTTGTGTTTTCGTATAAGAGGGGCAGCGGCGTCGAGCTAAAGCATACTAGGCCCATTTTTATCAATAAGTTTGATCGAATTCCACTGACATATCAATCCCGAGTGATGCGTTTTCTCTGAAAAGCCAGCCCTGATAACAAAGAAGAAGAGCAATAGCATTATTGTTATGTTGTACTATTGTTATGTTGAAATCTTTCTTAGTATAGAGGAAAAAGAAAGAGAATCGATTCCATTTGATGATGCCCATGAGCAGTGAAGGCATACGGAAAATCTATAGAGAGAAAGGAAAGGGTAAATGTTATTGAGCTCAAGAAGAAGGGGTCCTGTTAGAAAGAAGCTGATTGAGGAGGCAAGCACTATGGGTTAGGGGAATCGGGCTCAATACCACTCGTAGAATTTTCCATTTCGCAAGCCCATTTAAAAAGTAAATAAACCACCGAAACTCACTGCATACATAGATTTTTATTGTATAACATAACATAGGCGTTACAGCATTGTTTCAAAAACAAGCCTCACATGCGCTTCCATTTGTTTCAGAGAGTTCAAAAAAGGAATTGAGTGCAAAGAAGAAAGAGAAGATAGGCACAAGTAACCGTTATAATAGTTGAAGATAGGCACAGCACAGAGAAATATCGGATAGGCGGCAGCATCGAAATAATGAAGGACAGATGGGCACAAAGGCTGTTAGTAATAATTGAGTATAGGGACAACAGTACAGTGAGAATTGTGTTTCTACTTGCGCTTTTTAGTTTGCTGAAGAGACTTGAAAGTGCTATTATATATAAAACTGAAAAAAAGTACAGAGCAGAGGCACAGGATGAATTACTAAAAGGACAGAGCAGAGGCATAGGCACCGAGAGTAATCTATACTCTAATTATTGACTTTGTTTATTGATCTAGCCTTATATATATGAGGCATTATTGATCTTTCTTTGTTATTGATTAGCCCTTATATATATGAGAGCATTATTGACTTTCTTTGTTATTGACTTAGCGCTTGTGCTAACGGAGTGGAGTTCCGCCAAGCGAGTTCCTAAGTGCCTAGTGAGTCATCAGAGTTCCAGTGTTCAAATGTGAAGTAAAGTAATAAAGTAATACATAATAAGTGTACATAATTCAATCAAATAAAGTAAATATCTTCTAACATTGAGTAACCGGAACCTTTACTTTCATCTTAAATAAACTCACAAATCTGGAAAATCTTTCTCATATCTTAAGTTAGTAAGAAAACAACACCCAAATTAGAAAAGTAAAAAACAAACTAACTTCCTTGAACTGAGTCAGAGGAAAGACAGTAGGGATGTATTCCTCAATGGATAAGGTTTTCCAGACACCATCTTATGAATCAGGCTTCCTTCTCGCACTCGAAGTGGTTGTGGTACTGAAACGAGTTATTCTCATGAGATTTATGGTTTCAACCCCTAACATAGATAGCAGCACTGGGTCAAAGTATGGTTTCATTCAACCCTAACATAGATAGTATTGGGTCAAAGGGCTTCTGGAAACCTTTTATTGCTTTAGAGTCCTTCCATCTCATTTCAGCTGCGCCATACAGCCTTTTGGCTTAAGGCTGCTGAAGGGCTTGCCTCTGATTACCTCTTATCCACCATACCTGAGGAGTGAGCACATGTTCCAACTCCGGATTTGATAATAGAAACAAGGAATCAGTCGAAATAGGTAGCTTGTGCTTGCGTCGCGTAGAAGCCCCTTTTTTTGAAAGAAACCGACTTGTAAAGAACTCGATTTAACAGTATGGCTAGCTAGATCCCTTCACATATTCCATTCGCTAGTTAGATGCTTTACACATTCCATTCTATGCCGTTTCTTGAAACTAGTCCCTGATCACTTGATGGTGCCTTTTTTACTTAGCGCTTGTTGGCTTTCAAGAAGAGGGCTGCGCTTTCACCTTGGAAGTGAAGAAAAAGAGACTGCAACAAGCTTGGCAGGAATAGGGGATTGGGAACGGGAAACTCCTACTATAATATTTTCTAACAGCTGCTGATGTCTGGGAGCTTGCCCTTTTCTATATGATGTTGGGACTTTTTTTTTTGCTCAATGAGCTTAGCTTCCAATGCTACTCCAGGATGACAGGTACAATAAACGGAAACTAGTCGGTTTAAGTGGATATGTTTAGCTTCTTTACATTGCTGTAAAAGGAATGCTTGAAAGGATTGAAAGGACACAGAGATACTAATTTATTCTCGTAAGTCGACAAATGTCCATCCTTATTAGAAGAAACTGTAAGAACGACTACACAAGCACCTGCTGGCAGGGCGGAATTGGAGGATAGAAGTATTTATCGACCTTATGACTGCAGTAATTGAGAGGCTGGTGAAGGCATAGGTACCGGCTTAGAAAACAGAAAGAGAGCGAACTTATTTATTTATTGCTCATTTATCTGTTAATTTTTTGAATGGTGTAACTGGCCTGGCAACTAGAACTCTGTATCACAGGAAACTGGCTATGCATATCAAAGTTAGACTGGAGAAAAGAAAAGGGCTTGCGGAACTTAAATATAAAAGACAGATAAGGTAAAGTCCATATAAAGACAGATAAGGTAAAAGAAACGGCCCAGACGCTCATTCCAATGGTGTTACTTATTGAGAGTCCTGTCAGATAGTTAGGCTTTTTATCCGCGGAGAGCCCCGAAACCTGACTCTACACTAAGGAAAAATAGACTGATACTGCCGAAGTCGTTTGTTTTATCCCTTTCTTCCGCAGTTGACAAGCGAGGACATAGCTTTTGAACTGTAAACTCCCCAGGATAAAAGGAGGTCAGGGGTTGGGATATAAGGCACCAATGGTTAGATTTATTTCTATGTCTTAGTTGGCCTTTACGGTAAGGTCTCACTAGATAACTTTTAAGGAGGTTTTAGTTGCGGGAATGGAGATTTTTCTTGGGGTAAGGGAAATGTATATCAGCTGTTCCATAAGTTAAACCTTGTATGTCTATGTTGGTCCTGTATTAGTAAAGCAAGCTTATCCAACCCTTCTTTTCCAGGCCAAAACCCTTATATGCTATCTTACTATGGCTGTACACTGGGGTGGAAAGGATATGGTAAAGTGGTCTCCTTCTCATTTTTTCCATCCTGTTTTTTTATACCTGCCGAGTCTCCGTACGGGGATTAGTTAGATTTCGGTTCGAGGGCAAGGAAGGAAGTTCTAATTGGAAGCCTTGAGCTAGTAATTCCTCTCCTATAAAAAAATGACCCTTGATTTCCTTTTCTGCTTGCAAAAAAGTAAACTACAATGGAAAGAGTGCAGAGTGTAAGTTGCCCTTTATAGTTTCTTTTTCATATTTTATTCGAGTTTCTTTCATTTTAATCTAGTACACCGTTGCGAGGGAGGAGTTTCATAGTTAAAGCATGAGTTACATATAGAAGGGCTTAGTTAGCTATCCCCTTTCCACTGCCTTGACCGAAGAAAAAAAAAGAAATTGTTTTGCAATGATGGGGCTAAGGCACCTCTCATCATACTTGCCAACCAGTGCTACTATCTAATGGATTGGTAGTTTCTGGTTTTTCACTCACTTTGTTTGATGCCCTGACTTTCTTTTACTTAATGACCATATGGGGCTTTGCCGCACCTCATCTTGATAAACACAAAGGCAGTTGATTAGCGGTATTGCTGAACTGAAGACTTTACCCCCTTTGGGGGCTTATGGGTTAAAGGAGTCGCTACCTAGATTAACAAAGGACTTCCTTCAACCTTAAGCTCAAGCTGGAGATGTTATTCCTATTATGGAATAAAAAAGAGAACAAAGAAGCTCAACTGATTTCTAAGGTTAGACATTATTCTATGACGGAGAGAAATTAGAGTCCTGCAACGCTGGCGAGTTACCATTGCAAGCAAGCAATTGTGCTACTGAATAGGCTCATACCCATAACCTTAGTATCGGAAACCCGTGTATGAGGTGAAGGTAAACCTACAATTGGCTTTTGAACCTAATATGAATGCTATTAAACCCACTTCGGACATCAGACATTAGTTTACGCACCTATATATCTTGTTTTTGAGAAAACTAATACAAGTAAACAAGAAAAAAGACCTATGAAAGATCGCCTGTGCAAAGTAATCCCGTGAAGAGGTAATATGGACCATTAGAAGGAGCAATAGGCTGGATCAAGGTAATATGACCACAAATAGGGAGAGTAATAGGTTGGATCTTGGTATTAAGTACGTGATAATTAAATAGTGGACATAACAGTAAAAGTTTAGAATTAAGTTGGGTATCAAAGGGGTTGAGAAGAATCTGCACTCAACCAATAAAATGTGAATCAGTATTCGATGAAGAACCAAGTTGTTAAACTCACGACACATGATAGAGCTCTAACCCAAATTCTAATAAGAATAAGGGCTGTTTCAACTGCATTCAAAAGGAGTCATTTCGAAAAGTACCGTTATTATACACGGATCATTTCTCCACTTTATGCCGAAGGTGACAGCCTTCCATTGGACAGCCAGATGATGATTGTTCGCCCTGTAAAGGGTACCAGAGTACCCAACTATTCTACTCTAAATCCAAAGGAAGCGCAGCGTCCCATCCACATAATACGGTGGCGAATAAGAGAAGGGTGTAGCAGCGGGAGGCAGATACTGCTACCTGATGAGCTAAGGTAGTTTTAAGAAGTGGACATCTGCTGTGTCTGCTGGATGGCGTGAAGACTATTCCGCGGAAAGAGAACTGGCTGGCAGCACTTAGCAGTTCTTGTAGCCAATGGAATCGCTTGTTACTCAATGCCCTTAGAAGGAAATAAATTGCCCTGTTAGAAGGAAATTAAAAAAAGGATGGAGACGCAGAAAAAGGAGGAGAC
>LS990923.1:17500-25000 GCA_900464855.2 Musa schizocarpa
AACCCTAAACCCTAAACCCTAAATCCCTAAACCCTAAACCCTAAACCCTAAACCCTAAACCTAAAACCCTAAACCCTAAACCCTAAAACTCCAAAACCCCTAAACCCTAAACCTTAAAACCCTTAAACCCCAAACCCTAAACCCTAAACCCTAAACCCTAAACTTCTAAACTCCTAAACTCCTAAACCCTAAACCCTAAACCCTAAACCTTGTAAAACCCTCCTAAACTTAAACCCTAAACCCTAAACCCTAAACCCCAACCCTAAACCCAAACCCTAAACCTTAAACCCTAAACTCCTAAACCTAAACCTAAACCCTAAACTCTAAACCCTAAACCTTAAACCCTAAAACCTAAACCCTAAACTTCCTAAACCCTAAACCCCAAACCCTAAACCCTAAACCCTAAAACCCTAAACCCCTAAACCCTTAAACCCTAAACTTTAAACCCTAACCTCCTAAACCCTAAACTCCTAAACCCTAAACCCTAAACCCTAAACCTTAAAACCCTTAAACCCTAAACTAAACCTTAAACCCTAAACCCTAAACCCTAAACCCAAACCCTAACCCTAAACCTTAAACTTTAAACCCAAAACCCTAAACCCTAAACCCTAAACCCTAAACCTAAACCCAAACTTTTAAACCCTAAACCTTAAACCCCAAACCCTAAACCTAAACCCTAAAACTCTAAACCCTAAACCCTAAAAAACCCCAAACCCAAACCTTAAACCCTAAACCCCTAAACCCTAAACCTTAAACCCTAAACCTAAACCCTAAACCCTAAACCCTAAACTTAACCCCAAACTCTAAACCTTAAACTTTAAACCCTAATTCCTAAACCCTAAACCTTAAACTTTAAACCCTAAACCTCTAAACCCTAAAACCCTAAACTCCTAAACCTTAAACCCTAAACCCCTAAAACTCTAAACCTTAAACTAAACTCCTAAAACAAACTCTAAACTCCTAAACCCTAAACTCCTAAACTTAAAACTAAAACTTAAACCTAAACCCTAAAACCTAAAACTCCTAAACTCTTAAACTCCTAAACTCTAAACTCCTAAAACTCCTAAAACCCTAAACTCCTTAAACCTTAAAACCCTAAACTCCTAAACTCCTAAACTCCTAAACTTTAAACCCTAAAACTCCCAACCCTAAACTCCCTAAACCTAAACTCAAACCTAAACCCTAAACTCCTAAACCTTAAACTCCTAAACCTAAACTTAAACTCTAAAACTCTAAACTCTAACCTAAACTCCTAACTCCTAAACTCCTAAACCCTAAAACCTCCTAAAACTCCTAAACCCTAAACTCCTAAACCCTAAACCTAAAACTCCTAAACTCTAAACTTAAACTTAAACCCTAAACTCCTAAACCCTAAACTCTAAACTTTAAACCCTAAACTCCTAAACTCCTAAACTCTAAACCTAAAAAACCTAAACTCCTAAACTTAAAACTCCTAAACCTTGCAAAACTCCTAAACCCTAAACCCTAAAACTCTAAAACTCTAAACTCCTAAACCTTAAACCCTAAACTCCTAAAACCTAAACTCCTAAACTCCTAAAACTCTAAACTTAAAAAACTCCTAAACTTAAACTCTAAACCCCAAACTCCTAAACTCCTAAACCTTAAACCCTAAAAACTAAACCCTAAACTTTAAACCCTAAACTCTAAATCCTAAACTCCTAAACCCTAAACCTAAAACCTAAACTCCTAAACCTTAAAACCCTAAACTCCTAAACTCCTAAACTATAAACTCTTAAAACCCTAAACTCCTAAACTCCTAAACTCCTAAACCTTAAACCTTAAAACCTAAACTCCTAAACCTAAACCCTAAACCTCTAACCTCTAAACCCTAAACTCCTAAACCTTAAACCCTAAAACCTAAACCCTAAACTCCTAAACTCCTAAACTCCTAAACCTAAACTCCTAAACCTAAAACTCCTAAACTCCTAAACTCCTAAACTCCTAAAACCCTAAACCCTAAACCCTAAACCCTAAACCCTAAACTCCTAAACCCTAAACTCCTAAAAAACTCCTAAACTTCTAAACTCCTAAACTCCCTAAACTCCTAAAACCCTAAACCCTAAACTCCTAAACTCCTAAACTCCTAAACCCTTAAACTCCTAAACCTAAACCCTAAAACCCTAAACCCTAAACTCCTAAACCCTAAACCCTAAACCCTAAAACTCCTAAACTCCTAAACCTCTAAACCCCAAACCCTAAACTCCTAAAACTCCTAAACCTAAACCCTAAACCCTAAACCCTAAAACCCTAAACTCCTAAACCCTAAACCCTAAACCCCAGTCCCTAAACCCTAAACCCTAAACTCCTAAACTCCTAAACTCCTAAACTCTAAACCCTAAACTCTAAACCCTAAACTTAAACTCCTAAACCCTAAACCCTAAACCCTAAACCCTAAACCCTAAACCTAAACTCTAAAAACTTCTAAACTCCTAAACCCTAAACCTTAAACCTAAAACTAAACCTCCTAAACTCCTAAACCCTAAACCCCTAAACCCTAAACTCCTAAAACTCTAAACTTAAAACCCTAAACTCCTAAACCCTAAACCCTAAACCCTAAACCCAAAACTAAACCTAAACCCCTAAACCCCTAAACTCCTAAACCTTAAACCCTAAACTCTAAACCCCTAAACTCCTAAAACCCCTAAACCCCTAAACCCTAAACCCCTAAACTCTAAACCCTAAATCCCTAAAACCTAAACCCTAAACTCCTAAACTCCTAAACCTAAACCCTAAACCCTAAAACCCTAAAACCTAAAACTCCTAAACCCTAAACCCTAAACCCTAAACCCCTAAACTCTAAACTCCTAAACTCCTAAAACCTAAACCTTAAACCCTAAACCCTAAACTCCTAAACCCTAAACCCTAAACTCCTAAACCCCTAAACCTAAAACCCTAAACCCTAAACTCCTAAACCCTAAAACCCTAAACCTAAAACCTAAACCCCTAAACCCTAAACCCTAACTCCTAAACCCTAAACTCCTAAAACCTAAACTCCTAACTCCAAACCTAAACCCCTAAACCCTAAACCCTAAACCCTAAACCCTAAACCCTAAACCCTAAAACCTAAACCTTAAACCCTAAAACCTTAAACCTTAAACCCTAAACCCTAAACCCTAAACTCTAAACCCTAAACCCTAAACCCTAAACCCTAAACCTCAAACCCAAAACCCTAAACCCTAAAAACCCCAAACCCCTAAAACCCTAAACCCTAAAACCCTAAACCCTAAAACCCCTAAACCTAAACCCCAAACCCCAAACCCTAAAACCCTAAACCCTAAACTCTGAACCCTAAAACCTAAACCCTAAAACCCTAAACCTTAAACCCTAAAACCTAAACCCTAAAACCCTAAACTCCTAAACCCTAAACCCTAAACCCTAAAACTCCTAAACTCCTAAAACTCCTAAACTCCTAAAACCCTAAACCCAAACCCTAAACTCCAACCCTAAACCCTAAACTCCCTAAACCCTAAACCCTAAACTCTAAACTCCTAAATCCCTAAACTCCTAAACCTCCTAAACCCTAAACCCTAAACCCTAAACCCTAAACCCTAAACCCTAAACCCTAAACCTCTAAACTCCTAAACCTCCTAAACCCTAAACCCTAAACTCCTAAACCCTAAAACCCTAAAACTCCTAAACCCTAAACTCTAAACTCCTAAACTCCTAAAACCCTAAACCCTAAACCTTAAACTCCTAAAACTCCAAAACCCTAAACCCTAAAACCCTTAAACCCTAAACCCTAAACTCCTAAACTCCTAAACCTAACTAAACCCTAAACCCTCCTAAACTCCTAAACCCTAAACTCCTAAACCCTAAACTTAAACCCAAACCCTAAACCTTAAAACTTAAACTCCTAAACCCTAAACCCTAAACCCTAAACCCTAAATCCCTAAACTCCTAAACTCTAAACCCTAAAACCCTAAACCCTAAACCCTAAACCCTAAACCCTAAACTCCTTAAACTTTAAACCCTAAACCCTAAACTCCTAAACCCTAAACTCTAAAACTCCTAAAACCCTAAACCTAAACTCCTAAAACCCTAAAACTCCTAAACCTAAACCCTAAACTCCTAAAACCCTAAACCCTAAACCCTAAACTCTAAACCCTAAAACTCCTAAACTTAAACCTAAACCCTAAACTCCTAAACTCCTAAAACTTCCTAAACCCTAAACTCCTAAACCCTAAACCCTAAACCCTAAACTCCTAAACTCCTAAAATCCCTAAAACCTAAACCCTAAACTCCTAAACCCTAAACCCTAAACCTTAAACCCTAAAACCCTAAACTCCTAAACTCCTAAACCCTAACTCCTAAACTCCTAAACCCTAAACTTAAACTCCTAAAACTCCTAAACTCCTAAACCCTAAACCCTAAAACTCCTAAACCCTAAACTTAAACCCTAAAACTCCTAAACCTCAAACCTAAACCCTAAACCCTAAACCCTAAACCCTAAACCCTAAACTCCTAAACCCTAAACTCCTAAACCCTAAACCCTAAACCTTCCTACCCTAAACCCTAAACCCTAAACTCCTAAACTCCTAAAACTAAACTCCTAAACCCTAAACCTAAACCCAACCCTAAACTCCTAAATTTAAACCTAAACCCTAAACCCTAAACCCTAAACCTCTAAACCCTAAACCCAAAGTCCTAAACCCTAAACTCTAAACCCTAAACCCTAAAACCTTAAACCTAAAACCCTAAACCTAAACCTAAACCCTAAACCCTAAACCCTAAACCTTAAACCCTAAACTAAAACCCTAAACCCTAAACCCTAAACCCTAAACCCTAAAACCCTAAAACTCCTAAACCCTAAACCCTAAACCCTAAAACCTAAACCCTAAACCCTAAACCTAACTCCTAAACCCTAAACCCCTAAACCCTAAACCCTAAACCTCTAAAACCCTAAACTCCAAACCCTAAAACTTAAAACCCTAAACCCTAAACCCTAAACCCTAAACCCTAAACCTAAACCCCTAAACCCTAAACCCTAAACCCCTAAACCCCAAAACCTAAACCCCTAAAACCTAAACCCCAAACTCCTAAACCCTAAACCCCTAAACCCTAAAACCCTAAAACCCCAAAACCCAAACCCTAAACCCTAAACTCCTAAACCCTAAAACCCTAAACCCTAAACCCTAAAACCCTAAACCCCTAAAACCCTAAACCCCAACCCTAAACCCTAAACCCTAAACCCTAAACCCCTAAACCCTAAACCCCAAACCCTAAACCCCTAAACCCCAAACCCCTAAACCCCAAACCCTAAACCCTAAACCCTAAACCCTAAACCCTAAACCCTAAACCCTAAATCCCTAAACCCTAAACCCTAAACCCTAAACCCTAAATCCTAAAACCCTAAAACCCTAAACCCTAAACCCTCAAACCCTAAACCCTAAACCCTAAACCCTAAAACCCTAAAACTAAACCCTAAAACTCTTAAACTCTAAACCCTAAACTCAAAACTCCTAAACCCTAAACTCCTAAACCCTAAACCCTAAACCCTAAACCCTAAACCCCAAAACCTAACCCTAAACCCTAAACCCTAAACCTTAAACTCCTAGTAAAACCCTAAACCCTAAACCTTAAACCCCTAAACCCTAAAACCCTAAAACCCCAAACCCAAACCTTAAACCCTAAAAAACCCTAAACCCTAAACCCTAAAACTCCTAAACTTTAAACTCCTAAAACCCTAAACTCCTAAACCCTAAACCCTAAACCCTAAACTAAACCCTAAAACCCTAAACCCTAAAACCCAAACCTCCTAAACCCTAAACTCCCCCTTAAACCCTAAACCTTAAACCCTAAAACCCTAAACCCTAAAACCCTAAACTCCTAAACCTAAAACCCTAAAATCCCTAAACCCTAAAACTTAAACTCTAAACCCTAAACTTCCTAAAACTCCTAAACTCCCTAAACTCCTAAACCCTAAATCCCTAAACTCCTAAACTCCTAAAACTCCCTAAACTCCAAACTCCTAAACTCCTAAACCTAAACTCCTAAAACCCTAAACTCCTAAACCCTAAAACTTAAACTTAAAACTCTAAACCCTA
This sequence comes from Musa schizocarpa, assembly GCA_900464855.2. NCBI lineage: Eukaryota > Viridiplantae > Streptophyta > Magnoliopsida > Zingiberales > Musaceae > Musa > Musa schizocarpa. Next base: position 23,566 of record LS990923.1, read on the forward strand.
AACCCTAAACCCTAAACTCCTAAACTCCTAAACCCTAACCCTAAACTCCTAAACCCTAAAAAACTCCTAAAACCTAAACTCCTAAACTCCTAAACCCTAAACCCTAAACTCTAAAAAAAAAAAAAAAAAAAACCCTAAAACTCCTAAACTCTAAACTCCTAAACCCTAAACTCCTAAACTCTAAAACCCTAAAACCCTAAACTCCTAAACTCCTAAACTCCTAAACCCTAAACCCTAAAACTCCTAAACCCTAAACCCTAAACTCCTAAACCCTAAACTCCTAAACCCTAAACCCTAAACTTAAACCTAAACTCTAAACTCCTAAAACCCTAAACCCTTCTAAAACTAAACTCCTAAAACCCTAAAAAACCTTAAACCCTAAACTCCTAAACTCCTAAACTAGACCCTAAACTCCTAAACCTAAACAAAACTCCCTAAACTCAAACCTAAACTCCTAAACCCTAAACTCTAAACTTCCTAACCCTAAACCTAAAACCTAAAACTCCTAAACTAAACTCTAAACCCTAAACCTTAAACTCCTAAACTCCTAAACCCTAAACTCCTAAACCTAAACTCCTAAAACTCCTAAATTCTAAACTCCTAAAACCCTAAACTAAACTTAAAAACCTAAACCTTAAACCCTAAACTTAAACTCCTAAACTTAAACTCCTAAACTCCTAAACCTAAATCCTAAACCTCTAAAACTCCTAAACCCTAAACTCTAAAACTCCTAAACCCTAAACTCCTAAACTCCTAACCTTAAACTCCTAAACTCTAAACTTAAACTCTAAACTCCCTAAACCCTAAAACTCCTAAACTCCTAAAACTCCTAAAACTCCTAAACCCTAAAACTCCTAAACCCTAAACTCCTAAACCCTAAAAAACCTAAACCCTAAAACTCCTAAACCCTAAACTCCTAAACCCTAAACTCCTAAACCCTAAACTCCTAAACCTAAACCCTAAACTCCTAAAACCCTAAACTCCTAAACTCCTAAACCCTAAACTCCTAAACTCCTAAACTCCTAAAACTAAAAACTAAACCCTAAACCCTAAAACCTAAACCCTAAACTCCTAAACCCTAAAACCCTAAACTCCTAAACTCCTAAAACCCTAAACCCTAAACTCCTAAACCCTAAACCCTAAAACCCTAAACTCCTAAACCCTAAACTCCTAAACCTAAACTCCTAAAACCCTAAACCCTAAACCCTAAACCCTAAACCCTAAACCCTAAACCCTAAACCCTAAAACCTAAACTCCTAAACCCTAAACCCTAAACCCTAAACTTCTAACTCCTAAACTCCTAAACCCTAAACCTTAAACTCCTAAACCTAAACTTAAACTCCTAAACCCTAAACCCTAAAACTCTAAACTCCTAAACTCCTAAAACCCTAAAACTCCTAAACCCTAAACTCCTAAACCCTAAACTCCTAAACCC